>PNEQ01073963.1:0-16396 GCA_003012365.1 Medauroidea extradentata
AAATTACAGGCCGAGTGGCAGCTTCGAGCAGTGCTATGCAGGTTGAGGGACTTGTAAAATGATAATCGCAATATAGTAGTGTTGTAAACCACGTGGGCCCTCCGACCTTAATATGACATGGTCTAGATTAAGGAAGTTTCTTTTTTAAATCAAATTTGAAGTAAACAATGTCGCCAAGAACAGGTTTTATTATTTTTAAATAATCTCATCCCTACTATCGGACCCCGACCGAACCAATTTGAGCATTCGAAGTTGAGCTAGCCAGATAAACAAATACCAGTGGTTTAGGAGGGGTAGTGTACCCAGTACATTTTTGGCTTCTATAAACCTGGGGCTTTAACGTAATAAATTAAGTACGGCAACTAGTAGGGATGCAATAACGAAAGTGAAAAAGAAACAGTTTTTTTACGGCAAGTGAAGAAGAGAAAGGATGCAGCAAGCCATGTGCGCGGGAAAATGTCTTAGGTACTAATGTACGACGAAGAAGGGGACACAGGACGTGGAAAGAAGAACAAGGGTTTTACCGAGCCAGTACCGAGATCAGCCAGTCCAGTGCAAGACCTAAAAATAAAATAAAGGTGGGGTGCAACCAGGCGCACCCACAGGTAAGCCGGGTGATGCTGGGCAACTATGTCTCATTTGAATATCAGCGGGCGTGTAGATGTGGGTAGATGGCTTGTGTTTGGCTGCGTGGCTGAAGTGTATTTTTCTAACTATGTACTGTTAGCTCCGAACCATAACACATGTATGGCGTGAATATTTGATATAGGTTAGGTGCAGTGCTAATGTGGAAGGTATTTTTGATAGCCAAACTAGTGAACTAGTTAAGGTAATTTAAATTAGCCATTAAATTTGCAGCACGTGTGTTTGGCCAGGCAAAATATATATGTATACATATATTTGTTTGTGTTATTTGGTATCTGCAGAAAAGTGTGATAAGTATCATTGTAATCTTACCCACGAGTAGAAACGTTCCTGAACGCGCAGTTTTTAAGATGGGTAAGGTAAACATTCATGTTTTGATGTGGGAATCTGTGACAAAAAAGTTTCTTTCTAGATGTCTGCACAGAAGAGGATCCTGAAAAATGCTCATAATTGTTGACTATGGTAACTAAAGGTCAGTGTCAATGTTTATTTGTATCTACAACAAATGGAAAAACTGATTTGAGACAACTAAGTGGTTATAGGCCTAAGCAGTAACTGAGAAGGGTTGTAGGTAAAGGGTAGCAAAATAGGCCTATTTTGTACGGGTGGTGCCTAGGGTTGAGCGATATTGTGATATATCGCACGCGATGCAATATATTTTCAAAAAATTGGGCGCAATATTTTTATTGCGGTATATGGCAAGTTCAATAATTTGCCATTTTTATCGCAGCGCGATATTTTTCGAACTTTATCGCAGCACGATATTTGCGATTTTCATCACAGCACGATATTTGCGATTTTTATCGCAGTGCAATATTTTGCGATTTTCATCGCAGTGCGATATTTTGCGATCTTTATCGCAGCACGGTATTTGCGATTTTCATCGCAGTGCAATATTTTGCGTTTTTCATCGCAGCGCGATATTTTGCGATTTTTGTCGCAGTGCGATATTTTGCGATTTTTATCACAGTGCGATATTTTGCGATTTTTATCGCAGTGCAATATTTGCGATTTTTATCGCAGTGCAATATTCGCGATTTTTATCGCAGCGCAATTTTTGCTATATTTAATGCAGTGTGATTTTTGCACTTTTTATTGCAGAGCGATGTTTTGTGATTTTTATCGCTGCACAATTTCCTTGCTATTTTAATTGTATAGTGATATTTTTGGTGATGACATGATAGCCTCCATTAAAAGGGTAGTCTTTCTATTTTAACTCAACTTTAAGGTTTAAGCGTTTTAGCTCAGGATAGACAAATCTAGTTGAGGAAGTTGCGATATAATATGTAGTCGTACATCAAGATTACACCAGTCGTCGTAAGTCACAGTATATTCTTTTTTATTTTGAGAAAAACAAGACAAGACATTACAATTTTTTTTCCTTGAACAGAGTAACTTAGAAGAAACTAACACAACCAGCTTAATACCTTACTTCGCCGTCAGTAAGTTTTTGTATACATTAGTGAGCGACCGACCATGACATTAGGTGTGTTGATACTGTCCAAATTGATTTACAAACATGGCTGCAAAGTGCAAATAGACACAACATAAACATTAACAAAAATCTGGCAGTATTATGGAAATTTTATGGAAACCATTATGTAAGCAGTTACCATTTCCTTGTACGCAATATATTTTGAAATAAGCATAGCTAGGACATTTTTCGTTGCAATAAGCCTTAGGTATTTGTAAATTTATGCCATTAAGGCGGCCGCCTAACTCACGCTTCAAAAGAGTTGCAGCGCTTTCATAAACAAATTTTTTCTAACGAAACAATTCCAAGTGTGTCCATTGTGCCAATGTACGAAAATAAAACAAATTTCACACAAGGTCGGTACGTTATTGTGAAGACAAATGCTCATTAAACACACAAATTCTAAGCCCTCAAACATGGCTAAAATAGACCTTTTCAGATTGCCATACTTCAAAAAGTAGCGTACTAATCTGATGTATGCTCAGATTGCAATGTGCACTGAACTTTGCTACAGATTTACACAAATAAAATTATATGGTCACAGCTTAGTGTCCCATGGTAAAAACAGTTCGACGGGAACCTCACACGCTAGTTAAGGCTTGGCTCATTGAGGTGATTCAGCATTTGATGTGCATTTCAAGGTCACCCTTACGTCTGTCACTCCTGAGTTTCTGACGCGCAGGAAGGCAGTTAGTTGGACCTGGTGCATGAGCTCTTCTGTAACGTGATACGAAAAGTGGTTTTTTATGCGTAACTAGGGACCCCTGTTTTTTTGCGAAAAGAATTTTGCCCCAGTTTGTTTCAAAACCTTTCGTACACATATGCAATTTTGCTTCATGGTTTTCGGCAACGTGTCTATATTTAGAGCCATATCTCATTAGACTGCACCAATTATAATAACGTTTCTGCAAGACCACATGTCTGTGATTTGCTAGTAAAATCTCTAGGCTCGTGGTAGTTAAAATAACCAATCACTGACCACGAAGCAGAACTGCAGATGTGCAGGTAAGACACTGATACAAATTGGGTCAAAATTCTTTCCGCGAAAAATAAGGGTCTGTATGTATAACTTTTTAAAGTGTTTCTACTGCCTTTTGTATGCGAAAAGAAGGTAGACTTCCATCTGTCTCTGTCGTTTTAAAAATACCGCCCGCTTTTCTACGAAAACACTGGACGCTAGTTCAGTACTCTGCGCTTAGAGGCGAAGTGACATTTAACGCACGCATTGGAGTCGACTTATCGCCTTCCCATTTCTGTGTCTCCAACGAAAATAAAAAACTAAGGTCCACACAACTCTTAATAGACCAAATAATATCAAACTCAGTACTCTTTGGTGGCCTGGTCAATGTGTGTAATATTTATTATTTAAGTTTATGTAATGATGGGTGCTGTCATCAGTTGCTTCATGCACGTGTTGGGTAATTTTATGATAAAGCGCAGGTAACATAATACTGTAAGAACTGCTGGTCTGTGAGTGAGTGGACAGTTATGTTTTGTTATCAGTTTTGCGGGCTGCTTAACTGCCAGTTGACGTATCTAGACACTGAAAGGAAATACTGACATGAAGATAATGACAGCTCAGTTACTTGTTCTGTGTCTCCAAAACAAGATTTTCGTACAGGATACAAAATTGTTCTGTGTCTCTAAAACAATATTTTCGTACAGGATACAAAAAAGTTGGGAAGCTTCTCACACTCAGTAATCCATTTTTTCTTCTTTGAAGACCGCATTGTCTTTATCTATTACACAGTAAACCCTCATTTCGTGTAAGATATACAGTACAATTATTTTTTGTATTTACGTAAATAGGCCTATTTTTTAAATAATAGGCGACACAGTCAAGTTTATAGTTGCGTAATACTTGTACTCATTTAAGCATGACTAAAGAATATCATGTTTATAGTCCACTAGTGTGTGTTGAATGCCTCCTTTTTTAACTTTTAGTTTTGTGTAATTTTGCATTGAAATATTGTTGAAAAAGTTACCACTATAGGATGTGAGTTTCGTTGTAAATATTGCTTTATAATTATTAGTGATAATTTTATAACAGTTTTATGTAGTGGTTAGTGATAACATTAAGTAATTAAACTTCGAATATATAGTACTGTAAAGTGCCCGATCATATCTACACTGCATTATGTCTATCTGTTGGTGGAGTTTCACTGATTGGGTTATATTGGTTGTAGCTGAGGCTGCAGCATTTGCAGGGGAAGGTGTTGCGTGTTTAATACAGATTAGATGCTGGCTACTTCAGCAGATAATGTTTAGATAGCTTTCCACCCTCTGTGTGACAATGTTGCTCGGTCGGGAAATTATTCATAGGCCTGGCTCACCCACCATGTGAGTGGACATGTCGGCAAGATATCAGAGTGTAGGACTAACTTCAAGTTACTGTTTGAAGTTCTTCTGAACTGCATAACGTGAATATAATTTATACATCAAACTACTGATGGTGAACAGAGTTTAAAGCTTTATATGACAATTCTAATATGCAAACTATGTTCTAAAGCCAATCAGTGGTCAAGTTGACTGACATAACCTCAAATGGACAGTACTGGTACAGTGTTCTTAGCCAATAGTCAAACAGTTAAGACGACTTATGTAAAATGTATTTTAATTAAACAATAAATTACAGTTTAGTGTCAATCAAACACTTTAAATTTGTAACGTTTGATCTAAATAACACTGTCATAACTCAGCTTGGGAATGTACTGTTGTGATGTTGTTTTGGTCTAGGCCTTTCTGGCAAATATGGCGCGATAGTGTGCCACCGACATCAAATTTTGTATGTTTTCATTTAATATATCATGTATTTTGATAAGCAGAATTTGGCTGCCAATATTTAATTTGTTAATTGTAAAGTTGTAGGGTAAGCTTTGTTTTTTTATTTATGTAATTTTTGGCCGAACCACCGGAAGCTGTACGAGAGGATGCCAGCACCACTGACGTGTAGGTGGTCCTTGGCGACACTCTTGTACCGGCCGCGCGAGTGAGTGGATGTTGAGGTAGTAATGGAGGACATCGGTTGGCTAGGGGTTTTGTTTCTCGTGTAGAAACGTGGCATTAGCGATCTAACTTTTCTGCTGGTTATCTTTTGAGCACTAGTATCCAAACGGCAGCTTTCGGGGCATTATTTAATCTCTTTTTGTATAATGCTGAGTCTTTTGAGTGTAACGGCATGCTGGTGCCAGAGAAAGAAACAAAAATGTACAAGTTATTGTAAAGTTAAGATTTGTGAACCACTAACGAATTGTAAAAAAGGCAACAGATGTGCACGGGAGCAGAATTTTCTAATAAAAACGTAGTAGTATCGTAGATGCCTCCGGATTTGATTTGTGACTCACCATGTGCTTTCCGAACCCACCTACTTTTCTCCCTGAGAGAGGAGTGTGCTCGCCGCTTGCAATCGCCGAGGCAGGCTTCCCTGTGTAGTGGTACCATTATAGTATGTAATGCGATAACGTTCGTCGAAAGCTCATAATTTTGCGGGGAGGACTAGTTGTGAGGAACCACCGACCCACCAAACAGAGCGGGAGATAGAAGAGGGGATCCAGGGGTCTTTCCCTTTACGAGCAAATTTAGGGTTTCAAGGCAAAAAAAAATTGAGCTTTTTAAGCATTTTTTCATACCTAAAGATCCTATCTATATAGCTGGTTGAAATTGTGATTGTTTCATATAAAATGGTGTCAGTGAACATTTTTGCAAACACACAGTTATATTACCTGCTGGAACCTTGTCCCACCGCAAATCAGTATTGAAATACCAGGCGATACCTGAATATTACATGATGCAGTTTTAAAATTATTCTGTAGCTGTATGCAAACGTAAATTAGTAATGAAATAATTTAAATCACTTAAATCACTTTCATTACTGCAGAATTTTCATAACTTCTTACAATGATAAATAACACAGTCAGTTGGCTATAGGCCTATTATTACACACATTCGCTAAAATATTGAGGATGTTTACAATAGTTTTTATTACGCTTTACGTGTATTACTTGCTGTAGTTTTGTTAATTCATTAACGTAAAATTATTTAATCTTAAAATTACTGTAATTGTCAATATGCCATCAATTACTACATCAAACGTTATTCTCTTATTTCATTTAGATATTTTACTTTTCTGAAATATTCAGAAATAATTGTGCGAGTAGTATATATTTTTGAAACAAGTGAAATGAAAACAACCATTCCGGCTTTACCGTTCTCTTTTTCAATATCTTAATGTTGAGGCTTCATCTTTTTAGTACGGGATAAAGTGCACACACAGAAAATTTTTTTCGCAAGGGACCCAAATCTTAACAGTTAGTTACATAACGTTTTTTATAAGCTTTATTACGAGGTTAAATATATGTGAAATCAAGCTAAAGTAATCATGCATTTTAATACACTAATGATAAATGTTAGGTGACACAAACTTTACAAGTAACACCGATCCCCCACCCAATAAAGCGGGTGAGGGTCCGGGGGCCTTCTAATGGAAAAATTAAGCTTTTAAAGTAAAAAATTGTGTTATTTAAGTAGTTTCCGGACAAAATTTCACTATTATATGTAGTGTGAATTCAAACATTTCGGGTAGGGGAAGTGGGGATTCTCAGCCCCGTTTGCATCTCCCCTACTTCTGGGCGTGCATACGCAGCATGTTACTGAAGCTTGATATTTTTCTCCTCCGTCTTCAATAATTCTCTTCATAGAAAATAAATTAACCAGTGTTCAATAACTGGTTTGTCTTGGTTCGGTACTAAGATAACAATATTTGTTTGGGGTTGGGAAGGGCAGAATGTGTCCTCTTCCATCTCCCCCCACCCAACGACAACCTGTTGATGCACGTCAGTTATATTACAGCGATAACAGACTAATAGTATTACCTGCAATGTAACTGATACGACGAGGCAATTGTGATAGTGGTGGCTGTAGTCACACGGTGTCCATGAGTAACGATTGGAAGATTGATTTCGTTTTGATGTGATTTAACGTTTAGAGATATCTATAGTGCATTGATAATGTTGTTATTGCCGACGAGACAGCTTTGCTATTTCTTCAAATCTTACTGTCTCAAGGAAAGTCGTCTCTAAGAGTGAAACAATCTGTGAATACACAAATGAGAGTAATGAATGATAAAGGCTTGAATGTTAATGTGAACCAACATAGTACTTCATTTTAAATTGGTATTGTTACAGTTTGTGCATTTAATTTGATCTCAATAAGAAATATTATTTAACTGAAAATATATTTTATATTACACTAAAACAAACACTCACATTATTGAAGGGAAATGCCTCCCCCCTCCCTCCCTCTAAAGACTCACCTGGTGGAATGCATTGGATACGTACATCAGGGCAATTTTTTTTGCGATATTTATCACAATGTGATTTCTAAAGGACCGCGATATTTTCGTAGCGCGACATTTATCACAGTGAGATATTTATCACATAGGGCGATATATGGCGATTTTATCGCAGAGCCATATTTATCGCATAGTGCGATATATCGCAATTTTTCGCAGCGCGATATTTACCGCATAGCACTATATATCGTGATTTTATCGCAGCGCAATATTTATCGCATATCGTGATTTTATAGCACCGCGATATTTATCACATATCGCGATTTTATCGCAGAGCAATATATCGCGCGTATCGCATCGCGATATGAAATTACAAAATATTGCACACCCCTAGTGGTGCCTTCATGTTATTTCTGTTTGTAATTTTAGTTTGTTATGAATAACATGGATGGGACGACCACGTCTGAGGCTATGAATAAAGGGGACAGTCCAACTAGTAGGCCTTGTGCTGGGCCCGCACTTCCTTTCACGAATTATGTCAAGATTCTACCAAATTCTATCGTTTACGAGACTTAGCTGATCATCAACTACGTTATTGTGCAAGTTGACGGTGACATTGTACTGACTGTATTGGTATGCAACGTAATTTGACGAAGCCCAAGACAGTTCAGACATTGTGAGGTATCAGGAATTAACATATTTAATACTCCGCAGCTGTGTTTCAAAATTTCCACGGATCCAGAAACTCTTACATATGTATTTACGCGCACATTGGCCACCCATGCACATAGGCCCACCCTAAGTTGTGAAACTTAAATTTGGAAAAGCGAAAATATTGTTCATAGGCCTCCCCTATGTGTATTTCATGAGAAATGAGAATGCTGATGTCTGGCAACCATGTACCGCGCGCCTTCATATGAGTTCAATTTGTGTATCGTATTCGCTCATGTACCCCATGCAACGTTTCCCCCCCCCCCCCCAAAAATTTGGATTATAAAAATTGGGTACGCGGTTTACATGGATAATTAGTATTTGAAGTCTGTGTGATACGTGGTTAGGTAACAGGCGTGCGCGGAGACTTGACAACTGCGCGGTAGGCTAGGCAAACACGCACACAGCCATGCAGCCGGAGCCGGAGGAATGCTGAGCTGGAGGCGCGATCGATAACTAGTCACTTGTTTAGGCGGCATTGTTCTCGGTGCGTAGCGTATTTTTTTTTGTAGTGACTCGGTAACGTTAGTATTTTGATAGTTCTTTGAGAAATCAAAATGTCAAAACGACGATTGCGTTCGTTTACAGTGAGTGAGAAGCTAAAAGTAATGAAGGAAGCAGAAGAAATAGGAAATTGCGCAGTACGTCATAAATACATCACAGCGTCCTGTATTAGAGATTGGCGCAAAATGAAAAACAAGTTGCAGGATACCGTAACAACGTCAACGAGTTCGTCGTGACTAAACATTTTGGTCTACTTAGGCCGGATAATGCCAGTAATTTTATTTTACTTTGTATGTTTAGTGTTGTAGCACACTTTGCACACCTCATGCACTTTGTTTGCGCTTTCGTTGCTTTGTGTGGACTCTCGTACAACGTAATGAAGTTTATATTACAGTTTACACTACTAATTGTTCATTTCGTTGGTTTTTAGACTCATCTTTTCACGTTTCAACAAATTCCTTCGCACGGAAGTCATGCAGACATGTTTACATTTGATAACGTGGGACGGCCGGCCACTCGACACTGCACGGTCTGGCGGCCTATGGCCCGTCCGACCCGTGCTTTTCAACAATGGATTATTTACGTTTTTGATACACGGAAGTGATTCGTTTTTCTTACCTAATGAATTTGTTTGTCTAAAATTAGTTACTGTAAAACAATGAACCGTGATATGTGCTAGCAATTTTATTAAGATTTTTTTTTTTATTTTTCTAATTTTTTTTTTATTGGATGATACTTCATAACTTAATTTTTTTTCTTTCGTACAGAGAACGTAAATAGAAATAGTACAGCAATAAAACATACCTGATGTTGGAAAATTTGTAATTTTTCTGAAGGAAAAAAAAACATTGCATACAACCTCCCCCCCCCCTTTTTTTTTTAAAGTTACCATTTTGGAAATAATAGGGGGCCAATGTGTGCGTAAATACATTACCTTATATTACATTTGTTGTTTTGGAATATTTTACGACGCCGTGTGTAAACATGACTTCCCTGGCCACAGATGTTATATGGACTAAACAGAGAGACAGGTACAGACAGTGCAGCTAGCTTTGCGCTACACTATCGCAACTCACTGACCATTGTCAAACCTCAAAAAATATTGCCAAGAGTTATAATAATAATTTTCCTGTAAATTTGAGAATTTATGAAAATACTGTATATGTAATTAACATTGTACATAGCGAGTTGTATAATGATTGTATTGTGCATTTCTTAAGATATTTTTGGTTCAGACATATTTTTTTATTGTAATTTAACTTGTCATAGTTGTTCCGCCATGTTGGGCGGACTATTTCCAGGGATTATATTTATGCTTGCTTCTTGTATTTATACTCATGTTTTCTTGTATGTGCGTTCCATTGGCTACCTGTGAAATGTGTCAGTCTTGTTATTCGTTATTGCAAATGTGGAATGGGTTGTTACGCTGTAGGACTCATAATTGATTAATTTTCAAAGCCTGTTTAGTATCTTGTTTGATTTCTTGAGTTGAAGTCCTGTAGCATAATGGCCCAAGTCCTAGTATTTCGTTCGTGTTTTGTGCTGTTTGTTGGTTTTCACTTTGCCCAGTAATTAAAGTAACTTTCACGTTCGAGTATTTCACAGTTTAAACTTCAGTAACTTTGAAATATTCAGTGAGAGAGAGAGAGCGGCAGACACGTAAATTCTTTAGTTTAATTTGGTTTGCTTGTTAATTTATCTTTGTAGGTGTGTAATTTGATGGTTAGATTTTTACAGACCGAGAATGTAAACCATGGCAGATGAATAATAGTTAACGAACTGGATATTTTACATGCACTTTATGTGCCCGATTATGAGACTTGTGCGAGGGTGTTAGTAGATGTGTGCATACTACTGAGGCAGATTATGCTGGTGTTTGTGATTATGTGTACGGACGAGTGTCCCCCAAATTTTAAGTAGTATTTGTATTTAGGGGCATGTGTCCCAATGGTTTCATGTTAGGGTTTGCTACTGAGGAATGAGACTCAGCACATGTTGTGAGTGCTAGTTCCCTACGAGGTTAGGGCTAACCGACGTTTCTAATGTCATTGTTTTGCTACACCCTATCAGGATTCTCGACTAGGGCTTCTTGATATTTCATATTGTTCAACTTTAATTTGATTCCATTTGCATGTCTGCCAACAGTAATTTTGTGATTTAATGTTTTGTGTAATTATCCTTTTGGTATTGTAATTTCCAATGTTTTGGTTTTTGTTGACTATTCGAATTTGTATAATCTTCAAGGTTATGTAATTGATTACGTTGATCCTTTGTTAAGATGTTTTGCGTTTGAATAAATCCCTACTGGGATTGAACCCGACCTTTGATCTTTCTTTGAAGTTTAAGCTAAATTGTAATTTCCCTATTTCATGATTGCAAAATAATAATGACTTTGCTTGCAGATTTTGCTAATGATTAACTGGTACTGTTACACTGCGATTTGTGAGATTTGAGGTTACGATGTTATGATGAGTAATCAGATTTGTTTGGATGGAGGTTAAATCATTGCCTACGCGTTCTTGCAAATATTAGGGAGTCACTACCCATGTTTCTGTTACTGTGCGTTTGTTAGTTGCCATCACCATTAGTTGAGGTTAGCCCCGATGAAGGGGTGGTGATGGTACAGCCTATTGGTATTTTAGGATCATCAGGAGATCCTATGTTTAGTGAAGGGGAATATAGTGAGTATGATTTGTTGAACACCTCTGAACTGACACCTCGCAGAATGGATTTTGCTGCATTAATGCAAGCCATCCTTGCAGAAACTAAGGTATTAATTAAACAAATTAGGAGTGAGGTGCAAAACTAGAGTAGGGAGGTAGTAAGGGATACAGTAAAAGAAATAATGGAGGAGACTGATAGGAAATGGGCAGAGAGGTTAGAGGCTTATCGTAGCAAGAGGGAAAAATATGAAAATGTTTACCGAGAAAGCATATGTAAGGAAATCTGGCCTAATGTGCAACAGCACACGAGAGCAGAGAACAACAACTTTAAGAGGGATGAAATGTCAAATTGGCAGCGACAGCAGAATGGTGGTCGCTATAATTTTGAAGGGCAGAATAATAGAATGGCGAAACAGAGGAACAGGGTCATCCACACATCACATGGAGTCGAGGGAGAATGAAAGAGAGCTTAGGGTAGTACAAGACGCTAGACTTGCACAACCTAACACTGGTGGACAGCGTTAGAGCCGGCGGGAAACTGCAGTGGTCGTCACTCGTCGGCCAAGGACAGGCCACCGAAAGTCAAACACCTATACGTATGGCTGCGGCAGATGTCACGAACATTGGAAATGTACATCAGGTTCACATGACGGCTGCAATTTTTGCAGATGAAAGGGAGTTTCTGTTGGAAGAAATTAAAGAAACAACTGTTAGGCACAGTTTATCACCTGAAATTTTAAGTCAGGTGGGAGACGAGGATGTTGTCATATTATTTGATTCAGGGTCAGAAATCTCAGGCGTGTCTGAAACCTTTTTGCAAGGACTGCTGCTGCGGGGATGCAACTACCCATTGTTACCAGTACCTCAGCTGACTGTAATTGGGACAACAAAAAGCAGAAGCAAAAAGGTGAATAGGTAAGTATACCAGTATTTTCCAATCAAAATTGGGAACAATGAATACAGGGCATCATGTTTAGTAATTCCTAAAGTTATAAAACCTATCATCTTGGGAATTGATTTTATGCAACATAAGAATGTTGTCGTGAATTTTGTTAAAGGGACAGTCCAGTTAGGAAGCCAGCATGTAGACATGCTACACAGGCTGCCGTCATATGACAAAGCCACTTCTCTAAGAATACAACTGTTGGATGACTGGGAGGTGGAGAGACCAGAAGCAATGCTAGGAGAACTAACACTAAATGTAAAATACTGTAGGGTGAACATGCCAGAGGACAACTGGGAGCAGTCTGTAAAATTAGTGATGCAGAATTGTGAAACGAACAGTGAGCATGAGCATGAGGCGATAGGGACTTTGTTGCATAAGTATTGGGATGTGCTTTCTGACCAGCCAAGGTTAACTACATAGTACATAGCACACATTCCGGTAAGTGACACCACACCATTTAAACAGCTGACGTATCCCATCCCATGGTCATGTCGTGAGGCAGTTGAAAAACAAATAAATGAGATGGAGAGTAGTAGTATAATTGAGAGATGTCAGAGCCCGTTCGTCAACCCACTAGTGTGTGTACGAAAAAAAGATGGCACAGTACCCAGTACGTCTGTGTCTCAACGCATGAGGGTTAAATAGGAGAATTGTGCCATGTAGAGATTCACCAGTTGAACCAGACCATTTATTTGTGGAATTCCAAGGTTTAAAGTATGTAAGTACTACAGATTACGTTAATGGGAAGCCGATTAACTCTATGGTACAGGAACATGACCTGGAAGTAAGATACACTTCTTGTAGGGATAATAAGGATGTGGATCTGCTAAGCAGGACAATAGTGGAAGGGATGGAATTGACCATGAAGTAAAAGACTTCAACTGGACCAGTGATAGCCCGTATTGAAATAGAGGAAGACAAGAAACATGTTGAGAAATTCAAAGGAATTGGTAGTAGAGAACAAAGAAGGGATATTTATTGGAGTCCAGTGGTAGAGATCATCGAAAATGACTACAGAGATACCGGTATGAATAACCACAGTGTAGCGAAAGTGATGAATTGGTACTGTTTGCAACAGGATGTGTTACAGGTATAGCAGGGAAGCAATAGGTAAGGATGAGTGGCGGGTGTGTGTCCCGAAGGATTGGATGTGTGATTTGGTTAAACATATTCACAAATAAACGGCACATTTAGGTGAAAAGAAGGTGCTTTGGATAATGCAGAATAGCTATTATTGGAGCGGGATGGCTAAAACTATACGTCAAGTAGTTGGTGTATGTGATCTGTGCCAAAAGGCTACGTTTGCTAGTCGCAGTTGGGAGGGAGCATGGTACGCCATTGTTCCAGCTGATCCAAAGGATCTTATAGCAGTCTATTTGTATGGACCTTTGCCTAGGTCGGAGGGTGGGGTGAAATATCTATTTGTTGTCGTAAATGTGTTCACAAAATTTGTGTGGTGTTACCCTCTAAAGAAAGCGACAACAGCAGCATGTTTAGATAAGTTGCTGAACCAGTATTTTCTTCGGAAGGACACGCCTACTCGGGTATTGAGTGATCATGGTGCCCAATTTACTGCAGACTCACAGCGATGGGATTTGGGATGGTTAGGTGTTGGTGTTGTTTTCTCATCTATTAGACACCCACAAGGAAACCTTAGTGAGCGGTGCATGCGAGAGATTGGTAGACTGCTGAGGACGTACTGCCATCAGTAACATAGCAAATGGTCAGAAGTTGAACCACTTTTAAATACCTAGATACCTGAATTTTCATGGTCATTGTTCTACTGGTTTTTCACCCAACCAACTCACAAATGGGGAACACACACGGGACACACCGGCAGATAGTTTGTCATTTCCACAGGAAGCTAGACAAAGGGAACAAGCAGAGCTGTTGGAAACAGCAAAGGTAAAGATGCAGCTTGAGGCTACACGATGTGGACAGCGGCAGGGTGTAGTGCACAGTTGTTTCAAAAAGGGTGACCTAGTTTTGCTAAGGGTGGCTGAGCGTAGTCAGTTTCTTGCTAAGGAGACAAAAAAGTTTTTTTGTTATATGATGGCCCGTTTAAAATTGATAGTAGTGTGGGACCAAATTCTTGGAAGTTGGTGGAGATGACACCAGATGCCAAGGTAAAAGGGGTTTACAATTCATATCTGTTAAAACAATACAAGTGTTAAGTCATAACATGTAAAAGAATGTAGGGTTTTAATTTGAGCAACAGTCCGTTCAATATCAGGTTCCTTTTTGAGTTGTATAATAAAACAATTTAGCATTTTACGTTCTAATACAAATTTTTTGTATGAAGAAACCTGGCTCAAGTGCACGTGGTGTAAATAGGCTTAATAAAAGGGTGCCACCTGGACAACTTCAGAGAAAGTAATTGCTGGTGAATTTATCAATATGATTATTTGTGATAATATTGTAAGTTTGAGAGTAAAAAATGACAATTTTTTTGTTAAGAATCGTTAACAAATGTGATATTGAAGTAATGATATTGTCAAATGTGTATGGGTGTAAGGGAATTGAAGGAATACTCAAGGATGTTACGTTGTAATGTTTTTTTTTACTAAGCTATGCTGAGTTGAATGGTATTTGTAAATGTTGAATGCACGTTAGCCATTCAGTTGGACACACCCATATACATGTACGTGTTGTCTCTGTAATGATGTAGTTGATAAATAATTCGACAATGGTTCAAATATTTAGCCAAAGTAGTGGGTTTCTGAATATTGTTTTTTTTTTCTTAATGATTTGCTCTGAAGGGACATCAGTTTGTAGTTAAACGTATGTGGTTACCCTAGTAAAGATAGTGATATGTACAGTACATATATTCTGCATACGTATGAATGTAGGTACAAGTTCGTTCATTTGAGAGGAAGATATGTGCACTTAGTTTCACGAATCTCCGGGGGGGGGGGGTTGTGACGCACTCTGCTACATTTACTTCAGATAGTATAATTTTTTTTTTTTAACTAAAGTAAATGTATCTACTATAATGCATTTTTTTAAATAGTTATTCTACCACGTTTGGTGGGTGCAAATAACATAGTCACCTTGACGACTGCATGCTTGCTGATATGATGAGAGAGAGCATTGTGGCACAGGTAAGCAATGAGTGATACATGGGGGTATGTGCTATGGAGCAGTGCAAGTGGCCCCACAT
The DNA here is from genome assembly GCA_003012365.1 of Medauroidea extradentata. Classification (NCBI taxonomy): domain Eukaryota; kingdom Metazoa; phylum Arthropoda; class Insecta; order Phasmatodea; family Phasmatidae; genus Medauroidea; species Medauroidea extradentata. The sequence goes on from PNEQ01073963.1 coordinate 15,394, forward strand.
CAAGGTATTTCTCCCCTTTGACCCTTGTGTACCACAGCAATGTCACCAGGTGAACCCAATACCATAATTCTTCAGGTGTTACCTTTCCAAACATAAGTTTGTGTGTGTCAATATCAAGAAATAAATTGAAATATAGTATGAACTTGAGGTTTCATGTGTGGCCCTCTCCAAGTTCATACATGAAACTTGGAAAATAAATAAATGTAACAAACGTTTAAGAATGCTGAAAATTGTAAAATTGAAAAAAAAATATATATATATATAATATTGTTACTTAAAAAGCGTAATAATGGGTCAAGGCTGTGGACCATAGCTATCAAGAGGTTAGGTCAGTCACAGTTTGTCTTAATTTATGTATTTGGCAAAATAAGTTTTAGTCAGCCTAACCTAGGAGTGTGCTCAAGGTCTTTTTTGATAGTCACAGGCAAAATGTATGTATCATTCCGCAAAATGTTAAGCTAGCCTGGTACTTCAAGATATTTGTTTACATCTGTAATTTGATAGAACAGTATTTTTTTTTTTTTAGTTCTGAATCACACGTTTATCACCATCAATAATTCTAATACAACATAATATAGAACGTGAAAGTGTAAAATATAGTGATTGCCAAGTAGATCTGTCAGATGGCACTACTGGATGATATGGCCACAAGATCATGAGCTGGTTGCCTTCTTCTGCTTCTAGACTTGCTACGAACTACTGTAGTTGTGTTCAGAGAAAATGGCTGCTACATGACCGAATGATGTTGAAGTTTAGGTTGCGGTAAGTTTTTTTCTGCCGAACTGTGATCGTCTAGCATATTCGTAAATTACAGGCCGAGTGGCAGCTTCGAGCAGTGCTATGCAGGTTGAGGGACTTGTAAAATGATAATCGCAATATAGTAGTGTTGTAAACCACGTGGGCCCTCCGACCTTAATATGACATGGTCTAGATTAAGGAAGTTTCTTTTTTAAATCAAATTTGAAGTAAACAATGTCGCCAAGAACAGGTTTTATTATTTTTA
>PNEQ01073965.1:0-16396 GCA_003012365.1 Medauroidea extradentata
CAAGTCCATATTGGAGTCGAAAGATTTCTGAAAATCTAGGAGGTCTTGTTGGAGTTTTCTGACTTCATCACTTTGGTCGACTATGCTGCGAGATTCCCGTGGCGCGCCGGCTAGCGAGTCCAGCCGCAGCGAGAAGTCCCGCAGCTGTTGGCACACCTGCTGCTCGAGTCCGTCCAGCTTCTTACCGACATCTTTGGCTAGCATTTTTAACGATAACAAATCTCGCACACTCAGACAAATAAAATAAAATAGAAATAATTATCAAAATATGACCTGGCAATGTTATGAGTAACAGCGATGACTTAAAATATGTATGTAAGCCAGTGAAAAAGATGAATATTCCCGGAGCTCAAACACACGCGTTTACTCACACGACGCCATATTAGCGCTTCAGGATAAGCTACGGAGATGCAGCAGAAGATATGAGTAACTACAGTGGGTCAGGAGACCTTTGTCCATTTTTCAACACCTCTGTACATGTCTGTCCTGAAGGACTAACATGTAATAAAGATGTTCAAAGAAATGTTAAGCTACATGCACTGACGTTGCAGGCTAAATTAAATTTCCATGCTTACATCATCAATTCACTTTAATGTATTCTTGCTGCGACCTTGCCTTGACAAAGGCTCGACTTTAACTTGACAGAAACAGGGTATATCCTCAACATTTTCTAAAGACCAGCAGAGCCACGTCAACTCGTGTAATTCAATCAGGACATTGTGTGATCCAGCAACGGCCATTCACATAAAACCAGGAGAACAAAAAATTACAACTTGCAATTTAACCCAGTACTCCTACAATGTTCGAGAACAATCCCAGAAGCTTCCCAGAGCACTACCTCTAACAACAAAGTGTAAACAAACTCCTAAAAGCCTAAATATTAATTAAAATGAATAATTCCAATGTAAATCACTTTGCAAAACAATTTGGAAAATAAATATAAACATTATTACTGCCAAAAAGAAAAAAAATTGCTAAATAAACTCAAAGCTACGAGGTAAGTTTGGAATCTAAAATTATGCCCAAGAACATGATGTGATACAAAACAGGAAACAAGTTTCTACACAAAAATATCTCAGGCAAGGGGGAAACACTATGTTTCAGGCAAATGTGTACCACTTATCTATTCGCTGCAAATAAGTCTTAACAAAAAAAAATAATAATGCCAAATTGGTCAATTGATTGATAGTTAACTGGATCCAATGCTCACCTGCACAAAAACAGGATACACAAAATCATTAACTGCACATTACACAAATCCCTCATTATGAACACAAAAGGTTTCGCTAGACAGAAAGTTCTGAATAAAACACAGTAGATTTCTATAGAAGCCATTTGCTGATGCAGCTGGTAAGCAAAATTATTCAGTAACTGGACACTTCATAATTATCCTTCCCAGATTTAAAGATTGGGATGAGTATAGAATTACACCACTGGGAAGGACAGTGACAAGAGAGCCACATAAAATTAAAATGCTTCAGTTAGGCCTAGTATGTTTCCCTTTCAGAGGTTTTGTAACATATGATAAATACCATTGGGATAAGCAGAAGTACGTTTTGAGTGGGTTAAAGATCCCTCTAGCTTATCAAAGAAGAAAGGTTAGTTGTCGTTTTTGCCCACCCTCCCTCTCGGTAGACTGAAGTCCAAATCATCCTCCTACTCACAGCAAGCCTTAAACCCGCAAAATGAGGATAGAGTCTGTGAAGTGTTAAGAGTAGTCAGAAAAATTATTCCCCCAAACGGTTGCATACTTCTTCTATATCAATAATGATAATATTCTTGAACCAAAGAAAGGGAATTACAGTACAGAGGATTTTGCAACATATCTTCCTGACATTGTCCCAAATATACTTACTGGTGGTGTGTACAATGAAAGATGAAAGAAAATCCATCCTCCAAGACTTCTGTCTACTTCCTAGATGAATTGTATGGCGTGTACCCTAAAGTAGAATTTAACGCAAACCCGTGAAGTGCACATCTGCGGGCATTAAATGTATCCCTGCACTCATCATTCCCCCAAGGGACACAAGCACGCTAACGAGGATATGATTTCAGAATGGCAGCCTCTGCTGCTGACATTACAGCAATAAAAGAGAATTGGTTGCCACATTCACATTTCAAGGTAATTTGGAAGTGAAGTGGGGGTGACTAACATTCCCAATCAACTTTTTTTTTTAACTACTGTGAGTTGAGTGGAGGTGGAGAAGCATCGTATATAGATAATGCAGAACATTGGGATAATGGCCACTACCACAGATATCAGGAAAGAAACACCAATCAATCACAGTGGATGACCAAAGGTGGGCTGCTTAAAAACAAATTGATATAAGATGTAATGCCAGTGTTCTTAGTGAAATGTGTAGGGCTGCCTTTGCTTAAAAGAACAAGGTTGTTACTGGTTAATAACACTCAACTACACAACCTCTATCATCCCGCAAAGATCCCGACACCTCATTGTGAGCATTCAAATCCCCAACAAGGAAAAATGGTGGTGGAAACTGGGAAATTAGAGTATTAGGGTTGGAAGGTGGAAAATTTGAATAGAAAGAATATTGAATGTGCTAAGGCTTGCATTTTGCTTATAAGAGCCATGCTGCATGACAGATTGCATCACTAATTTCAATACATAACTTCCACATGCACTGTCTATAGCCACATAATCAGTATGGTAAAGTGTGTAACCTTACAAGAAGTAGAAATCTGTTGGCTAATGAGACAATCCTGTACCTATTTTTAAACTTTGCTGCCTACCCAACACCATTAAATTGATGCATGTTTTCATACCTTAATTGAAAAAGATGACTGGAACTCTTCACAACGTTAATGTTATTTAATGTGCGAAAAAACATTTACTCCAACCCTGAAACTATGGCCAAATTGTTAAACTTGATCAAAATCGCACCTGCCAATTTAACGGAAGTTTACGACACCCTGAACAGCCAACTACTGCTTTGGCAGGTGTTCAATTGAAACTAGAGAAGCCAGCATTGCCCCATCTACGCCAGTTTGCTGCTGTGACGTCAGTTACGCCTCAAATGGTCATCAACAGTCCGTGTATTTAGCAGAGATCATTTGATCTTTATGTTTTCATGTGGTTCGCCAAACTGTTTATAATAGAGTGTCATTGTAGTAAAGAGGGAGTTGCTGTTCCTGTATGATGTAATTGTATTATGATTGGACGATTCAAATTGAGTGAGAGTAGATTTTCTACTATAAATGGGCATCCTTTTGATCAGAGAAGTACACTCGGGTTCCTGGGGCATCATGCTGGGTCTCGCCATACAAGTTAAATGGATGTCTATTTGAAAGTAATTTTCTGCATGTATGTTGCCACTTGATCCATTTAGAATAGCAAACTTTTGAGCTTTTGAAATACTTAAAAAAGAATAATTTTATATTTTTGTAGAAAGATTGTAAAATAGCACTATGTTTTATTAAACATGCATCTTGGAATATTTAACAACCGTTGTATTTCATATTAAGGTCATGATTAATTGGAATCTTGTGTTGGAAAATTTTGACCCTCAGGTTAGGCAACAGTGCTGTTTTTATTTCTAAGCCTATGAATTTGACTGAAGTTAAGTGCAGTATAGAAGCCCACAATTTGGGATATACCTCTTAACAGTTACTCAAAATTCAAAAATCTATGTATCGGGATAGGGAAGCGAGACCACAGAAGGAATGCCCTGTCAATTGTTTTAAGTGTTGAATGCAGGGTCATTTTGCTTCAGACGTGCGGTACTTAGCATGAAAGATTTGCCCAAGTCCAGTAAGACTGATGAGCAAAGCAGGTAATAGAATGTGCAGGATGAAGGAAACTAGAACCTGTTTCAGTTGTGGTATAGTAGGGCACCTGGCTGCAAATTGTAGAGTGAAGAGGAGGAAAACCAGTAATTACTGCAGAGGACAGACAGACTGAGGATCAGAAAACCACTGAGCAGTCCATCTCTGCTCTGAAAATAGTTAATAAAAATAATTTTTGGGTTCCCTTACTTATCAAAAAACATGAGGCGTTAACCACGGCAGACACTGGGGCCACATCCAGTTTTGTTAGCCAAAATTTTGTTAGTTTTTTGGTAAAAGATCACCCAGATTTAAATACCAAGATGAAAGATGTTCCTGGTTTTTTCCTTCACGTGGCACATGGTGCTGGATGACGGGTTAAATGCTCCATTGAATTATACTTTAAAATTCAAGGATTTAGTTGGTCTCGTCGCTTCTGTATAGTCCCTAACTTGATTTGTGAATTTGTCCGTGGGATTGATTTTTTTCAGGAAACGCAATGTATTATTGATTGTGCAGCAATGACCTTGCGTTTTGGGTTTGATCAGAACTGTCCCGTGAAACTATTGGGTGATTGTAAAAGTCAGAGGGATAGCAGTAAGAAATGCATATGTATGAATGTGCAATGGTCAGATCTAACGGAGTTCCAACATGAACAATTGGACAGGTTAAAGGAGAAATTTCAATATTTATTAACCACATGGATAGGCAAGTGTGATCTAATGCCTGTGAAGATCATCATCACTGATGATCTTCCAGTGAAATGTACCCAATATTAGTGTTCCCTGCCGGAATTGAAGGTATTCAGAAAAATTATTGCTGATTTGGAGCAACAAGGTGTGATTTGTAAAAGTGCTTTGCCTTATGCATCTACTGCCTTCTTAGTGAAGAAAAAGGAGCCAGGAAAGCACTGTTTTGTCCTGGATTATCGCAAGCTGAATTCTAAGGTATATTTTGAACCATTCCCTCAGCTGAATATAGATATACTCTAGCAGCATCTTTCACAAGCCACATAATTCACTGTTTTTATCTCAATTTAGCTTTTCACCACTGCGTACTAGAACCCAGTATCCAAAAGTACACAGACTTTCTAACCCCACGGGGCACTTTGAATGGCGTGGAGTGCCATTTAGAGTAAACTATGGTAAGCAATGTCTTTCTTGCATTTTGGGGCAACTACTAGGGGAGTTTCAATATAAATATTGTTGCGAGCTGCGACTGTCTGGCTGGGCAGTGTAATACGATACTGTGGTGGCAGAGCTAGGACACCCCTCTTCCCACCCACTCCTCGGCGCCGTGGCTGTCAGGCAGGGCGGCGAAATACAATACAATGGCGGTAGCCCTAAAAGACCTCCTCGGGTGCTGCATGGATTGTATTACTCCATGATAACCACTTGCACCCAGTATCGGGTAACCGAGGGAAAATATTGTGATCTGGAATGATCCTGTTCCCTCTTTGAAGCGACATCTTTCCAGGAGGTTGGAGAACAGAGACCTGCCGAGATAATTCGAGAAGTAGGGGTGGGTATATAAGGGGGAGCTGCAGCAGGAGCGAGAGAGTTTTTGCTGGCAGGTGCCTGGTGCGATCTCAAGTGATAGTGACAAATATTAGATTGCGACAACTGTTCGAGGGTGTCCGGCGAGTAGGACCGCAGCAAGTAGAAGGAAGAAGGTGTTTCTAGGCCAGAAAAGATTCTTCGGTATTATTTCATTGGGTCCACCATTGTGAGTGACAGTAACCTTTCCATATACAGAGAACTTATGTAGATGTATTTTTTTTATCCTATATGTAAATAGTAGTCATTTGTTCTGTTTGACATTTATTGTGGTAAATCTTTATAGACATGGGTTTTTTTGTATATACAGTTGTAAATAAACTAGTTTAGCTTTATTTTCTTTATTTTATCAAAGACCTCCATCCCGAAACGTACCTAGCCCGCAACTTGTAACACTGGTGTCAGAAGTGGGATGAAGGCAATTATTTAAAAATTAATTAAACGTTTTAAATTATGTTAAAATTAAGTGTAGATGGTAAGATTTTTAATTGTATTTGTTAATTGTTATAAGGTAAGGAATTTTAGGTTTTAAGTTTATGTTCACAAGAAAAATGGCTAGTGAGTTAGAGGGTTTGCGAGCACTAATAGAGGGACTGAGTAGCCACAGAGCTAACCAAATAAGTGGTGTAAATAGAAAAATTGAGGGTGTTAATGAGAATGTAGACAAGAAAATAGACAGTATTGATAGTCAAATTGATAGTGTTAATGAGAATGTAGACAAGAAAATAGAAAGTGTTAATGAGAATGTAGACAAGAAAATAGACAGTGTTAATGAGAATGCAGACAAGAAAATAGACAGTGTTAATGAGAATGTAGACAAGAAGATAAAGGGAATTAGTGAGCTAGTGCATACTAAAATAGAGTACGTGGACAAGAAAATTGAAAGTGTTTCTCAAATGGTGGACCTAAAAATTGACAATGTCAGTGAACTGGTGGACAAAAGAATTGAAAATGTCAGTGAATTGGTGGACCATAGAATTGACAGTGTTAATGAAAATGTCGAAAAGAAAATCGGAAGTGTGAAAGACGACCTGCAGAAAGAGGTGAGTGTCTTAAGGACGGAATGAGAGAAATTTTTACAGCGACAGGCAGGTGGTCAGCCATCTGTGTGTCGAGATAGCGGCTCAACGAAATCAGAGCTGAGACATCACGGTAACGACGGGAGGTGCTCTGCGATGTCAGGATCGGCGGTAGGACTACCACAGAACATGAATACAGCTGATGTTGCCATGCCTGGGGCTGGAAAGGGGGTTACAATCAAGCCTGCCCCTTATGAGGGTCAAACCCCATGGCGTGAATATCAGCACCAATATGAGATTATTGCAACCCTGAATGATTGGACAGAAGAGCAATGTGCCTACTACCTGGCAGCAGTGTTGAGGGGCCCTGCACTCAGTATACTCCAATCTTTGCTTGAACGACATCACCTGGAGTATTCTACGTTAGTCTCTGCCCTGGAGCTGAGCTTCTGGGACCGCTATTTACGACATGCCCACCATGACCAACTTCGAAGCCGTAGCCAGCGACCTGGGGAGTCACTTCAGGAACTTTGGCAAGACATTGTGAGACTAGCCCATCTGTCACTTGAGGGGTGTCCCGAGGAGGCCCGAGATGTGCTTGCCATTGGATTCTTTGTTGATACCATTGCAGACTTGGAGGTGTGACAAGCAGTACACCTGGCAGCACCCCACACCATGCAAGATGCTCTAGACCGGGCACTGGAAGTCGAGTCAGCAAGGCAGGTGCCAGCGAATCGACGTGTGGTGCGAGCGGCGAAAGTAACAAGCAAAGAAGAGGGGAACAGCATTGAGAATACCCTGAACGAAATTAAGACAGCAATTAGCGTCATTTCCAGCAGAGTTTGAGCTTCAGAACACCACCCCCGACGAGGAAAGCAGGCCATAGTGCTGGGAGTGTGGACGACATGGACACCTGAGAGCCCAGTGCCGAGAGTATCAGCAAAGAAACCAGGACCGACAGCCAGGTAAGACAAATAAATTAGTTAAAAAATTCGGGAAACATGTAAACAATGTTCTTGAGGGGCGAAGGTCGGTAATTGCTGAAGGTAAGGCCCCACAAATCCTTCGAGTACGTTTGGTGGAACAGGAAATTGATGCATTGCTGGTAGAGGGCAGCCTGGATGATGATGTACCCTGTCAGATGGTTATAGATACAGGGGCGAACATTACTGTTGTCAGGCCAGATATCATTGGGTTTTTCCCCCAGCAATCACATGATCAAAGTACTGGAGTGTGCATGTTAACCACTGTAACTGGTAAGACAACACCAGTGAAAGGGAAGAAGTGTGTGTGCAACTAAAATTGGGTTAACTAGAAATAGGACATGAAGTCTACATAGCGGATATTGCGGATGCATATTTACTGGGACTAGATGTTCTGCGTAAACTAGGATGCTACATTGACACTCGACTGGGGGTCTTGAAGGTAGGTGAAACCGAGTTGGTACTGATACCACGTCCAGAATTAACATCACCAGTCAGCTGCCCTGTAGTTTGTTGTCAGGCCACTGTGTTGCCCGCTTCTAGTGAAATTGTGATATCAGGGCGCTATGTAGGACAGTTTGTAAGGAGCCTAGGATTAATCTAGCCTAGGAGAAGAGGGAGTAACCTCCCTGATGGAGTACTTGTAGCCAGGACTTTGGTTTCATCAAGATCAAATAATTTCCCTGTTAGAATGATGAACTTGACTGACAAGGCAATTCGTCTTGAGGAAAGGGCAACGATTGGCTTGTGCTAGCAGGTTTCTCAGATAAATACCACTGAGTCTAAGGTCTTAAGGAAGGACCTTGTCAAGCATACTCTGCCCGAACCTCGTACAGAACTCCTGAAAAGGACAAAGGAAAACCTGGACTGGAGACAAGAGAATGCTGTTGCAGAACTCTTAATAAAGAATCAAAATGCTTTTTCATGTGGTTCACAAGATCTTGGTAGGACATCTGTGGCATGTCACCATATTAATACAGGAGATGCCAGACCTATAAAGTAACCCCCTAGACGTCTACCTCTTGCTTCCCATGAGGTAGTTGGTGACATTCTGAAGGAAATGAAGGTTCTGGATGTGATAGAGCCATCGAACAGCCCCTGGTCATCTCCAGTTGTGTCGGTTAAGAAGAAAGATGGCTCAACAAGATTTTGTGTAGATTACCAGCGGCTGGATGATGTGACCAGGAAAGACTCCTACCCACTTACTCGGATAGATGACACTCTGCATAGCCTGGCTGGATCCCAGTGGTTCTCAACCTTGGACATGAAAAGCGGTTACTGGCAATGTGAAGTGGTCCCGAAAGATAGAGAGAAGACTGTCTTTTCCGTACAAGGGAAAGGAACTTGGCAATTCAAGGTCATGCCTTTTGGACTATGCAATGCTCCAGCAACATTTGAACAACTTATGGAAATAGTACTACCTTTGGTTATTTGTCAGGTTTATTCAGATGATATTGTGGTTACACGGAAGACATTTGATGAACACCTGACACGTCTTGATTCAGTGCTTCAGAGGATAACAGCAGCTAATTTGAAGCTAGTTCCCAAAAAGTGTAATTTGTTCCAAAGGAAAGTGAAATTTTTGGGACATGCAGTGTCGGCTGAAGGGATAGAAACAGATCCAGAGAAGACAAAAGCAATTAGAGATTGGCCACATCCAACTGATCGGACTCAAGTAAGAAGTTTCCTTGGGCTGTGTGCATACTATCGGCATTTTGTGCATGGATTCGCCACAATAGCAAAGCCATTACATGAATTGACTGAGACTAAAAGAAAATTTTTCTAGACCCCCAATTGTGAATCCTCATTCAGAAAATTAAAGGAAATTTTGGTTTCACCTCCTGTACTAGGTTATCCTAGTAGTGATGGACAGTTCATTTTAGACACTGATGCGAGCGATGTGGGGATTGGTGCTGTGTTGTCACAGATCCAGGATGGAAACGAGAGGCCATTAGAGTATTTCAGCAAATTGTTATATAAGCCTGAAAGAAATTACAGTGTAACTCGCAGGGAGCTCCTGGCAATGGTCAAGTCTATTTCACATTTTCACTATTACTTATATGGAAGGCATTTTACTCTACGAACAGATCATGCATCATTATGTTGGTTACTGAACTTCAAAAACCCAAAAGGACAGATAGCTAGGTGGATGCAGTACGATTTTGAAATACAGCACAGACCTGGGCGCTTACACAACAATGCTGATGCACTGTCCAGGAGGCCATGCGAGCCAATGTGCTTTCATTGTGATCGCCAAGAAGGGAAGGCTGGGAAGACACCAACTGCTTGGATAAAAAGAATCCAAGAGGTCACAACTGGCAATGAACCTTCTCCCAGGAGCAATGAAAAGATTGGTGAAGATCAGAGAAAGGACCCTGCTCATGGGCCAATACCAGAATGGAAGGAAAAAGGCCAATGCCCAGAGTGGGCCGATTTATCTGATCAAAGTACTTCAACTAAGGCATACTGGGCACAATGGGATTCTCTTTCTCTGAGAAATGGTGTCCTGTACCGGAACTGGGAAAGTGCAGATGGCAAAGAAACACGCCTACAGCTGGTACTCCCAGAAATAAGAGTTCCAAAGGTGCTGAAGGAACTTCATAGTTCAGCAGCTGGAGGACATTTTGGAGTTAATAAGACTCTCAACAAAGTTTGATTGCGATACTATTGGCTACATTGCAGGAATGATGTCGAGAGGTGGTGCCGAACATGTGACGCTTTTACAGCAAGAAAGGGACCAAGAACTAGAGGGCGTGCTCATCTTCAAAAGTACATTGTCAGAGCTCCGTTCGAGAGGATGGCATTAGATATTTTGGGACCCTTGCCAGTGACAGAGAGGAAGAATCGAAACCTATTGGGGGTGCAAGACTACTTAACCAAGTGGCCTGAAGTCACACCAAAACCTAACCAAGAGGCTAGCACAGTGGCCGATGCTTTAGTGGAGCATGTATTCCCAAGGTCTGGAGTGCCACTCAAACTTCATTCCGACCAGGGCCGCAAATTTGAAGCCAAGTTATTCCAGGAAGTGACCAAAATTCTGGGAATGAAGAAGACACGGACTACTCCTTTGCATCCTCAGTCGGATGGGATGGTTGAGCGGTTAAATCGTACCTTAGAACAGTATATCTGTCCATTTTTGTAGCCGACAATCAAAAGGACTTGGACTCCAAGGTGACCCTGTTTCTCCTTGCATATTCGTCAGCTATCCTTGAAGCCACAAGGGTAACACCTTCGAAGATGCTGTTAGGGCGAGAGCTTCGTCTTCCAAGTGATCTACTGTTTGGGAGGCCAGCAGAAGAATAACAGCCTGCTTCACAGATGGTGTATGCTGACGAACTGGGTCACAAATTGAGCATAGTCCACGACTTCGCTCGGCAACATTTGAGAGTCAACAGCGATAGGATGAAAACGAGGTATGATCGGAGGGGACCTGAAAGGACATTTCAAGAAGGACAGCTGGTGTGGCTGTATAACCCACAGCGACGAAAAGGATACTGTCCGAAACCACAGAAATGCTGGGAAGGCCCTTACCAGATTGCCAAGAAGACAAATTATGTGGTCTTCCGGATAGTTCGCAAGGGCTCTCGGACAAGAAAACCCAAGGTGGTGCATACTGACAGATTGGCTCTCTATGATGGACCAGAGTCTGTTGTGTCTGCTCGGGACGAACAGACTTGAGGAGGGGGCAGTGTTGCGAGCCGCAACTGTCTGACTGGGCGGTGTAGTACGATACTGTGGTTGCAGAGCTACGACACCCCTCTTCCCACCCACTCCTCGGCGCCGTGGCTGTCGGGCAGGGCGGCGAAATACAATACAGTGGCGGCAGCCCTAAAAGACCTCCTCGGGTGCTGCATGGATTGTATTACTCCATGATAACCACCTGCACCCAGTATCGGGTAACCGAGGGAAAATATTGTGATCTGGAATGATCCTGTTCCCTCTTTATCTCTCAGGGTGGTGCTTGACTTTGAAGCGACATTTTTCCAGGAGGTTGGAGAACAGAGACCTGCCGAGATAATTCGAGAAGTAGGGGTGGGTATATAAGGGGGAGCTGCAGCAGGAGCGAGAGAGTTTTTGCTGGCAGGTGACTGGTACGATCTCAAGTGATAGTGACAAGTATTGGATTGCGACGACTGTTTGAGGGTGTCCAGCGAGTGGGACCACAGCATGTAGAAGGAAGGTGTTTCTAGGCCAGAAAAGATTCTTCGGTATTATTTCATTGGGTCCACCATTGTGAGTGACTAGTAATTTTTCCATATACAGAAAACTTATGTAGATGTATTTGTTTTATCCTTTATGTAAATAGCAGTTATTTGTTCTGTTTAAATGACATTTATTGTGGTAAATCTTTATTGACATAGGTTTTATTTTATACAGTTGTAAATAAACTAGGTTAGCTTTATTTTCTTTATTTTATCAAAGACCTCCATCCCCAAACATACCTAGCCAGACACCTTTGAGGAGGTGTTGGAGAACTTGAAATGGGCTGGATTTACTGTGAACCCTGAAAAAGTTTATTGGCCAAAGGGCCAAATAAAGTTTTTGGGCTTTGTGGTCAAGAAACGACAGGTATTAATGGATCCGGATAAAATAGGGCCTATTGTGAATTTTCCTCAGCCCAAAAATTCAAAAGAGGTTATGAGATTTCTTGGTATGTTGGGGTACTTTGCCAAATTCATTACTGGGTACGTTGAGTTATGCGCAAATCTAAATGAATTAATGAAAAAGGACATGGAATTCCACTGGGGAAAGGAGCAACAAATCAGTTTCGAGTGATTAAAATATGCTATATCAGATCCTTCCATTCGTCATCTACCCGATTTCAGCAAGCGTTCTGTACTCCAGGTTGAAACAAGTGGTTGAGGAGTAGGAGTGCTTTTGTTGCAGGGAAAGAAAGGAGAGTTGAAGCCTACTGCTTATGCAAGTAGAACTTTATCCCCCTCAGAAAGGAATAACACAGCACTTATGAAAAGGAAGCGTTAGCATGTGCATATGGAGTGGTGAAACTCTCTAGCTACCTAGAACCAGCTGAATTTGATCTTCATACGAACAATCAGGCCCTTACATGGCTATTTCCTCACCCTTGTCAACTAGGAAAATTTGGTAGATGGATTATGCGACTGACTCGTTTTAAATTCAAAATAGTGCATGTACTGGGAAAGGGAAAGCGTTTTGGCAGATGCATTTTCGCGTATGTTTGATGCAGGCGAGCTTGTGATTCAGGTGAAAAAATTTTTTCACACTATACCCCAAAGTAACGTAAACATCCGTACCTGGCAGCAAGATGATCTAGAGGGACAACAGCTGGGTAAATAAATTTTAGCAGGGAAAGGGGGGGCTTTCAAATTAGAAAGGACGTGATTTGGTTGTTGGGTAAACGAGGTAAAAGTAGACTCTGTACTTCGAGGGTAATTAGAACTATGCACTTAAAATACTTCCATGAATCTCCCACTGGAGCACATATGGGGATTAGGAAGACGGAACTAATGTTGAAACGTGAGTTCTTTTGGAAAGACATGAGGAGCGATATTCAGGAATATGTACGTATTTGTCATCTATGTCAATGTTCAAAACAGCCACAACGTGTTTGGCAATGAGTGTTTATAGGTATTTTGGTCCATTGTGTAGTTTGAGTAAGGGAAATATTAGCATTTTGACTGTTGATGATAGATTTTTTAGGGTGTTTTGAACTGGTGCTTTGCCCTCAGTTTGTACTGGGGCGCTGTTAAAACTGTTTGAAACCTATTGATTGGTTCTGCTGTGTTATGGAATGGGATTCTGTGTTTGGAAGCGTGCGAGGATGCTTTGCCGCTCGTCAGAACACTTCGGCTATCATCGGCTCTCTTCTGCTCCCTCCCTTCCCCTTCCCCGTTGCCTAGGCCGGCCGCCTAGCTCTCGAGCTCAGTTGGATCCTGGTCGCTCTGCTGTGCACTGCTTTCCGTTGCGCTCGTCGGGCCTCGTCGGCTGCTCTTCGATAATGTTGGTGAGTTAGTATCTTGATCGGGTTTGTTGAAGTTTGTGCTTGGGCCTTCTGCTGCGCGTTTTCTCTGTTGTTAGTGTAGATGTGTATCTGGAGCCAACGAGTTACTTTCCCTATTTAACATGTATGCGCATTATCCTTTTGAAAGCCCCATTAGTTTGTGTTTTTTCAATGAACTTAATGGCCCTTCAGGCACACCTTATATGGCATATTTGTAATTTGTTAAAAGGAACACCAAATTGTACAAGAAGACTGAATTAAACAAAACCCTGTTGTGTAACTTGAATTTCCGCTTGTATTTCTCTTAAATTCTAGTATGTTGTTCCACTCGGTTTTCGAACCCGTTGTTTTGAGTATCTTGATGGTACAAAATCTGTGCGACTCTGCTCGGGTTTGAATCCCGAGTGGATGCGCTTGGTTTGTTACGCCCCATTTGTTTGTCATTCTTGTGAAGGCATTCGTGTTTGTAAGTTGGAGGTTAACGTTTTGAAAATATGGCTCGCAATAACGGAAGCAGTAGTTTTGTGCATACTATGGGTTATTTGGAATCATGGGAGCATCTGCGCGAATCGTGTGTAGAGTTTGATAATAGCGAGAATGTGACGGCACTTAGAATTCGTGCTCTGTCGTACTTGAATCGTTTGCGGCAGGTTGAATATGCCTCCCTGGGTGGTCCGTCCGTTGACGGTCCTGTTACAGCGACACAGACTATGCTTATTTCCCATCTATCCCGCATTCCCGTGCTCAGTGTTATTGCGCCCAAGGGGGTGTTGCACTTCTTGATGTCACTCGATCAGACTGTTGGGTTGTTTCCTGGTGTTTCGGCATCCCAGTTTCTTACTTGTTTGTCGGCACGTGTTTCAGGGTATGTGGCGGTTATGTTGGGCGAAGTTGCGCGTGATGAAGGGACGTATGACGTCTTTAAGATGAGGCTGTTAGCTCATGCAGGTTCTTCTACAGTTTGGGCGGGTCTTAAGCGACGTTTCGTGGATTGTTTTCAACGATGTGACGAAACTGTGCCGGATTTTGTGCAGAATGTTTCAGGGTACGCGCAAGCGATGAACATGTCTCATTCTGAAGCTAAGCTAGTTGGCACCATACTTGAACATCTTTCGCCCGAGGCCCGAAGACATAGGTTCGTGAGTTCTGCTCCGGCAACGTACGACAACTTGCATTCTTGGCCTTGGAACTGCAACGGGAGCTAAATGTTGAGGCGGAGTTCTATCGATCTGCTGTGCCCCCTTCTGTTGGCCCGTTTAGGCATGGGGATGTGAGTAGGGGTCACTCTCGGCAGAGTGTGTCATATGGGGCTACTGGCACTGGCACAGTGCCTTTGGCTGGGTTGTCTGCGCACGGTGTTGTGCAAAAACGTCGGCAACCTGACGGGCAGTTTTCTTTGTCGCCGCCCACTTTGGCCTCTGAGCTTCAGGTGCAGTGTAGAAATTGCGCCGAGTTGGTACATCATGCCGTGCGTTGCACTAAGCCTCGGGTTTCTCGGGAGCAGATGCTTTTTTTCATTGTGGCAAACCTGGCCATTTTAGATTTTCTTGTCTGGGAAACTAAATGCAAACTTTCGTGATCGAGCGATGAAAGGGGGGCGTGAGACATTTTCCGCGCAGTCTGATTGTTTCGTGTCACTGTTTTGTCATGGATTGAGACGTGCCGCTTTGGTTGACACCGGGGCTTCGCACTCGTTTGTGCCTAAAGGTTTTTTGGCCGAATTATTGACCCTGCATCCTCATTTGTCGTCACGTGTAGATCGCTCTGCGATCTTGTCAACTTGCGTAGCAAATGGCCACATGTTGAGATGTGAGTGTGCAGTAGATCTGCACGTAAAAATTGATTTGTTCTCCTGGACATATCAATTTTGGATCATGTCTGATTTGATTGCTGATGTTATTTTGGGGGTTGATTTCCTTACCCATGTTCATGCAGTCGTGGATGTCGATGCCCACTGTCTGCATTTTAAATTTATTCCTCAGTATTCTTGCCCCTTAATTTCGCGTGTCAGTCTTTCTCCGACCCCGTTAGGGCGTGTTGCCGAAGTTGAATATGTTCGTTCTTGGGCCCTTCAGGCCATTTTGACGGAATATCAGGATGTCATTACCCCAAGATTGGGAAGTGTGACGTGCTCCCTTACCATTTTTCTGTAACCGATGATGTGCCAGTTCGGTTACCTTATTATACTTACAATCTGTATAAGTTGGTTATTATGCGTAATATTGTGGATAAGTTGTTGCAAGAGGACGTGATCTCCCCATCCACCTCTGACTATGCGTCCCCCGCCTTCCTTGTGTAGAAAGGAGGAGGGGCTGGGTACCGTCTTGTCACAGACATGGGTGCTGTGAATTAGAAAATTCATTTAGATCCCTTTCCAGCACCTACTGTTGACGCTGCGTTGCAACATTTAGGTTAAGCAAGTGTTTTCTCGATAATTCACCTGAATTCGAGCTTTCACCAATGCTTTTTGCATCATGATTGCCGCAAATATACCTCCACACAATGGGGAAAATATGAGTTTAAGCGTATCCCGATGGGCGCTTGTTTTGGGATGCAAGCCTTGTCCCGTGTATTGGATTTTATATTGTCTGATGTCAAATTTAAGTTTGTTTATAACTATATTGTCAATCATAGTGTACAGTGATACCTTTGAGGAACACCTTGAACATCTTCGTGAGGTGCTGAGTCGTTTGCACAAGGCTGGTTTAACTGTCAACCCTAGTAAGGTGACATGGGCTGCGTCCTCCGTGAAAATTCTTGGTTATGTTGTATCGGGAGGAAAAATTATTACGGACCCTAGTCGCGTGAGCCCGATCGTTAACTTTCCACGCCCTAAGTCGGTCAAAGGTGTGTCCCGTTTCATAGGGTTGTTAGGGTGTGCGATCACCCTTAATTACAGGGCCTCCTTTAGGAAAGTTTTACGTTGATTCCTGAGTCCAGGTTGGGTCTTGGGTTCTCTAGAGGGTTTTTTCCTGGGTTTCCAGAAGTCTCGAGGATCTCGGATAGAGTGGTAAATGGTGGAAGCCCCAGTTGACGGTGCCGGCGCATTCCCTTTCCTCTTCGGACCTCCCACTC
>PNEQ01073976.1:0-16511 GCA_003012365.1 Medauroidea extradentata
ATACGCCTACAGCCAATCAGCGAAGGTAGTTACCCTGATAGCCGGCAGCCAGGCCAATTGGAAACCTGCCGTGACGTGCAAAAACCAAGCAGAAACGGGGCTTGTGTTAACAAACTCGGGCAGCCAATAAGCGGCGAAGTTCGCCCGTATCAAAGGAGCCGCCACGTTATTTCACGTCTGTGTTACTATTTAGTCTGTGGTATGACTGTAAACAGTGTAAATTTTTTTTCAAAGCATTTGGTTAAAAAAATATTTGAGTAATTTACGATTGTTTGAAATAAATGAATGTTTAAAGAATACATCTATCTGGAAAAATGTTTCCTTATAAAGTTGCCAAATATTATTATCAAGGATCGCTGTTTTGCAGTTTCTCTAGTTTGACATTCAAAACGCGTATATCTCAATAGTAGATAAAAGTGCTTATTTATCTACCATGCCCTCTTAAGAGTGCCGCCTATCTGCACGTTAAAGACTCAGGAGCGACATAGCTATAAGAGCGAACTTAAGGCGCTCATCAATCGAATCTCGCAGACAGGTGTTTTCTGCAAAATACCTTCGAGAAAAAATATATATGAAAACCCTCGCATTGTATTGATTGGTTGAATGTTTCGAAATTATATTAAGGCACTCGCCTACCAGTCGTGTGTTTGTGTGAGTGAGGCACGGCGCCAGGGGCGATGCTGACCGGCTCATCTGGTGCGGTATCGCCTCTAGCACAAGCCACTGAAACGGTGTGCAGTGGTATCGTAGATCACTCGCCTGACCGACACTTTCAGAGGTGATCACAAGTTTAATGCTAAGTCTATTTCATGCCTCTACGGTAGTTTCACACGAATCCTGAAAATAGTTTTTCATATATAACATGTTGAAAAAGCTATTTTTGACTATTTTGAGGAACTCCGAAATGATTTTTCTAATCGTTGTAATTCTTTGAAACGACACTTCAGTCATATTTTGAAGTGTTTTTCCTTTTAGTACATTGACAAAATGGGCATATGGGGGCTAGCTTTGTAAAAGAAGCGTATTTACGAACACGCTGTAATGCAAATTAAGCTCGTGGCAGCGAGGCCCTTAATAGTTTGAATCTTAACATTCTGGTAAATTTCCGACATTTAGCGGCTAACCATTTAACATACTCAATTTGACATTCACATAGCACTTTTCATGTTATTGCAGAAGAAAGAAGCTGACGTCATATGTAGTGTAGACGAATAAATCTGTAATATGATGGAATACAGAGACTAACAGAACTGACGTCACTGAAGTGGGGGAAATGAACTACTTACAACTTTCTTATGATGATAACTTGAACATTTGGGCAATCCTCATTGATAAGGTAATTTCAAAACATTGTTCTACAAGTGACGATAGGGTTTCCAAATATGTATGTCTCGAACGCATTTTACAGTGTATACATCCTCCCAAAACTAGGATGGATATTACATTTGAAATATTGGGGGAAATTTTCGTGATTTCGTATAACTGTAAATGTACAGCTTATTTGTACATATATGAAACTCTGTAGTCTAATGTCCAGGTACAGGAAATCGCAAAATATGTCTAGTTTATTACTAATAATACAAATATTTTCGTTTTGTTTCTAGAAAATCGTCGAGCGTTTTTCTCAGTGTGGCTATTATACTGTGACAGAAACTAACAGGACAGTAAAGTTTTTTTTTTTTTTTTTTCGAAAAATTAAATACTCGAACGCAAATATTTTTGTATCAGCACATTCCAAAGTTAGAGTTTCAAATGTGAGGCAAGCACTTTTTAACAAATTTAGGTTGGTGCACATTAACTGGCATTCAGCCCTTCAGGAACATCGGGTTTGTTGGACTATGAATTTACCACATAAACGTCCCGTTGTTTTGAGATATACCAGACACATATACTTTACTGTATAATGCTCATTATTGGCTATTCGTCAACCAGTCGAATGACTAGTTGTCTAAAATTGAACCAAAACGTTTGTACCTGGGAAGATACACACGCCTTCTATAGCATTTCGGCTTACCTACATGTAATGGTTTTCTTTTATAAAATATTATATTTCACTTAAATTTAAATGTTTGTTAGTTATGCATTACTTACACTGTGAAACAAATCCCAAACGATTACCTTTTACATAATATGGAAAATGACTTATTTTAACTATTTCACGTAACAAAATTATGTAATACATTTTGCATTTACTTGGTATATGTGACACTTAACTGCACAAGTTCCTGGTATAGGTGCCTCGGTAAACGCGGTAGGAATCGACCACTACATTTATAATAAATCACCCTAGCATTCGCCTGGAGTTATACAGGAAAATTATAGAAAACTTAATTCCGAATAGCTGGAGCAGGGAATCGTCTAGGGTTATCCCAAACGTGAGGCGAGTGTTTTGCCAGTTTAACACCTTGCTCAGTCATGCAACATATCCTTGCGGAAAACTATCGCTACCAAAAGAAACCCTTTGATCAAAAATATTAGGCGCTTCAGCACGATGATTTGATGATCACTATCTAGTAGTATAGTTTAAGGGCGTTCCAGAGGGGAAAAATCATAATTTTGTATTATAGCAAACAGTGTTAGATTTGCAGCCGTTACTTGGGAGCACATTATACTGTCATAAAAAAAACATCCCACAGTTGTACTTCAAAGCTAAAATTCAAAATTTCCATGTATTTAGTTCATACGCCTTCCGAAAACAAATCAGCATTATGAACCAAAATAATTCACGGTGAAAGTAAATGTCACAGGCTAGAGCATTAGGTATGTAAAGACCCATTCAAACAGTGCTTTGTGTTTTTTAAAAGTGTCTGAAATCTGGCAAATGTTTTTGCTAACTTTAGAAATATTTTAAATACAAAATGTTTTGAATTGGGTCTTTATATTCTTAAAGCCCTAGCCCATGATATGTACTTTAAAAGTGAGTTATTTATTTTCACTGTGTTGATTGGTTTTCAGGGGTGTATGAACTAAAAATATGCAAATTTTGACTTTGAAATACCGTTATGGGAAAACTGGCTGACATATTTTTTTTTTTTGTAGGAGGGTAATGTACCCTCAAGTAACGTTAAAAAACTAACACTGTTTCATACTAATACAAAATTATTATTTTTTCCCCTCTGGAACGCCTTAAGTGGAAGAAAAAAATAGCGTGGTCACTGACCTACAGGATGGCCTCAAAAATATGTGTGCACTTAAAATATCAACAGTTGCCCAATTGCTAGGGCCACGATTTTGTCGCGAAAAAATTTTTGCCCCACATTGTTTCGGTGTCTCACGTGCACATCGGCAGTTCTGCTTCGTGGTTATAGGCAGCGAGTCTTTGTTCAGACACGTTTCTCATTTGACTGCACCAATCAGAATAAGATTATTGTGACTCCGTACGTCTGTGATTTGCCAAGGCAAGTGAGAGTAAAATCATCCAATCACAGACGACGTAGCAGAATTGCAGATGTGCACATGACGCATTGGAGCCAAATGTTATAAAAATCTTTTCGCCATAAAATCGTGGCTCTACCAATGGCTGCTCGCAGAAACAGTACCTAGAGGCACGAATATTTCACGTATTATTTGGTAGCATCCTAGACTTCTCAGTCCTATACGTGCACTGGCCACAGTAC
Organism: Medauroidea extradentata; assembly: GCA_003012365.1. Taxonomy (NCBI): domain Eukaryota; kingdom Metazoa; phylum Arthropoda; class Insecta; order Phasmatodea; family Phasmatidae; genus Medauroidea; species Medauroidea extradentata. The sequence goes on from PNEQ01073976.1 coordinate 3,618, forward strand.
AGTATTCATTGGCTTCTGACCGTGCAAGCGGGTATCACGTGATTTCACAACATGTTACTTCATAATTCTTTGAATGTTCCTTTCAATGGGACAGAATACCTTACTCTACTATTGTAGAAATAAGCCATTGCAATATTACGTCGTCCCAGGAATCTTAGAATAAGACTAAGAAAACACAAACAAATGAACAATGAAAAAATGAGAAAACAAGACTAGTTTGCTGTAGTCAACACATCCATTAAAGGGGATTGATACCTGTCAGATAGGTTTATCGGTTTTTCTTATAAATCAGGGAATAGACACGTTCTATTACTTTTTTCACGCTGACAAGGTATAGTTTATTGTTTCATTCTTTTTTTGGAATCCATATGGCATAGTTTCTGCTAATTTTATCGCCTGTGTAGTCGCTCCCGTAAATAAAGCAATTTTTCCTTTTCAGCTGTTTCCCGTTGCAAAATAATGAATATGTCACGGTTCCAGCAGTTACAGGAAATCGATTGTTTGTATGTACGCCCTGTCGTGACAAAAATTTTGATACAACGACTAGAGCAGAAGTTATCGAGAAGAAACAGATAAATCCAAGGTGGTAGGGATCAATACCCCTTAACCAAAACTACAATATATGAAAGATCCCATTAGGAATTCGTCAACAATTAATAAAAGGAATAAAAGTAGAAATACAAAAACAAGAAAATACTGGGTGAAGACAATAATTGGCATAAGACAGAATAGCAACGGCGATGTCACAGACGTCAGACTAGACGACACAACGATGAAAACACGAAAGAACACAGTAGATTTCTAAAGACCGACTTTTCACGACGTTTCGGAAGCTGACATCTGCCCTCGTCTTCAGGTGAAGTTTATAGTGCAGTTTTTTTCTCAGTCTTGTACTAAGATTTCTGGGACGACTTTATAATGCAATGGCGTATGTCCACAGTAGCACAGTACCAGTTATTTCCTTACTTATCACTGGTTCGCTGTCGTTAAATGTGTGTAGAATTTCTGTCGTCGGAACACAGCTACGACAGTAAAGTACAGTATGCATTCTTGACTTTCAACTTTGACCTAGAATAAATACGCGAAATAATCATGCCCCTGGTGGTGCCACATAATTTGATCTGGAATTACCTACTTAAGGGCGTGGTTCACCTCAGTTATCAACGTCATTTTTATTTTTATATTTGAACCAGATATTTTTTTCTTATTTGATGCATAAATTGTAATTAAATCTTCCTCTTAGGAATTTTTTGTGTATCTTATAGTTTTTGCGTAATGAGTCGTAAACGTCAAAATTTGCACTTTACGGTTTTATGTACTCCATTAAAACCAACAGACATACCGAACTAAAATAATTCACCCCATATAACAATATTCTAGGCTATGATTTTCCATACATAAATACGAAACTAATATATTTCTTTGTATTTCTAAAATAATTTTTTAATTTTTTAAATTTTTATTTGAAAATACAGCATTTTTTTATTAAATACAAATGCACTTTATTTTTTTGTTTTTATATATGTCAAATCATAGCCTGCAACATTGTTATGCACTGTGAATTTTTTCTGTTTGGTATGTCAGTTGGTTTTAGTGGCGTACATGTAACCGTAAAGTGCAAAATTTGACGTTTACGACTCATTACGCAAAAACTATGAGAGATACAAAAGTTTCCTAACAGGAAGATTTAATCTCAATTTATGTCTAAAGTAAGAAAAAAATATCTGGTACAAATATAAAAATAAATAAAGACGTTGAAAACTGAGGTGAAACGCGCCCTTAATATATTATTGGTTGAGCGCCCTCCGAGAGGTGGCAAATAATCAAGCGCAAATTGCGAAAGCGACACGAACACAGAGTTATTTTAATTTTAACCTTAAAGAAAACGCCGTTTTTAATTTCTGTGCACATGACTGAGCGCCGTATCTATAAACGGCTTTCGAATGACAACCTACTGCTATCCACATAGAGAAAGCATTGGTGAGCAGTTGGTTGTCATTCGAAAGAGGTCTATAGATAGGGCCCTGAGTCTGCGTTTAGTTGCTTATTTGATATTTCCTCGGCTCCATCCACTGCATAACATCGGGAGCTGAAAAATTCGGGTTTTCATTCCGGGGCCAGCTAGATTTCCAACAACTTTAAATACATCTTATGCAATTGGCCCGTTGCTTATTGAATGCCTCTTGAAGGGCGCTGAACCAAAATTATAAAGCACAGTTACATAACCGCTCATGTGTGGTCAATGATCTGAAAAATTCACGTTAAAACTGTGTCACTTTTACAGTTGGTAGAGATAATGATACATCGCGAAAATGTTTTGTGCCAACATACACTTGAAAACTGGCTTATTATTAAATTTGATATGCGTTAAGTAATTTTACTTCGTACTACGGTGAGAGTCGACAGTGATAAAATCGGCTTTTAGATGTTACGTACCTATTGAGAGCAATACTATGTCAAGGTCTATACCGTTTACATTAGAGGCACCACGGCATCGTTACGAATAAGTACGGACATAACCGTCTTTAGTAGAAGGCCGCGGCCTTACATCTGACAGCCCTGCCAGGAAGGGTCACTTTAAAACTTATTTTTGTCTCACCAACGGCTGTGGCTTCCCCTGATTCGCCGATATGTAGAGCACAATAACGAATCAGGCAAAGCCACTGCCTATTGAGAGCTATTAGAAGTGTTAAAATGACCCTTCCTGGCAAGGTTGCCAGATCTAAGGCCACGGCCTTCTACTAAAGACGGCTATGGTACGGAACGGTAGTTGTCACGGAAAGGTTTTTTTTATTTGTTTCAATGGTTTACGTATCTGTATCTCTGATTCATGGTTATTGGTATCTTGTCTTTGCATAGATGCGTCACTTACTTGTCTCATAAACAGAAACAGATCACTGCGACACAACACGTCTGTGATTAACAAGTGGAACTTCAAGAATCTGGGAGTTGAAAACACCCAATCATTGGCCTTGAAGCAGAACTGAAGGTGTGCACAAAAAACACTGAAAAAAGTTACTGTAAAACCCTTTCGGGAAGATTACCGTTCCCAAAGAATAAATGAATTAAATTTTGAAAGTCTCTGAAACAAAATATTTAGTAGGTTGATAAATTCTAATTTTTTAATATAAACTTTGTAGTATTGGCTCGAACAATAGTATAATAAGATTATGGTATATCGCGAAATTGTTTTGGGCCAACATACTCTTTATTCCAGACCTGAATTATTTTTCTGCTTTCAGGACAAAAATGCTGAAAAAAAATATGTTTAGTTTGCACAGAACCCAACAGATGGCACCATGTGCAAAACCACAAAATAGGCATACAAAACTTTACCCAAAATTTTTTGATTGCAGTTATTACAGTTTTAATAACTAAATGACGTTGAAATTTTCTGAAAGTTTAATGGCAAATTTGTGTCCGCCAGGTCTGAAATTAAAACGCTGCACTGTCTTTCAACATAGAGTATTCGGTGATATATTTATGACATAACGTAGCTGTCCGTAGACCAACAACGGGCATCACATATTTCAATATCGGGATTCTTATTGGCTCAGTCAAATAGGGTAACAGCTCCAAGTACAAGCTGAAGCCCGCCATCTTCTGGTAAGCTGAACGTGTGTTGAAATCCAGCTAATAGTCAAGTTTTCCCGCTATTAACCATCATCTGTAATAATAAGTAATAAACACCCCAGCAATTAAAGTAAGAATAAATGACCATAAATAGTAAAAGAACAAATCGACGGAGTTATACAAAAATTAACCAACCTATAGATATCAAAGGTCAAGGTGTAGTGTGTGTGCCTAAGCATTGTATAAACCTAAATGTTTTCTATGACTTCTCTTTTTCTACACAGTAAAAAATTTTTGTGTTTTTACGAAAAAAAATCTTTGGAAACTAGTTTTCCAAAACGTTTTTCGTAAGTTTACACAAATATTGATAACTCTACAGGAAATACTTGGAAATGTACGAAGTATTATTTATATTTGCAAACTTTTTTGTACACTTACAAATATTTGTTGTATATATACAACTTAATTATTGTATATTTTATAACATTTTTTGAAGTAAGACAACATTTTTTTTTGCAACCAGTTTCCAAGATTTTTTTGTGAAATACACAACTTTCGTAAAATTTTACTGGCTTTTGAACGTTATTTTGTTTCATATCGAACTTTCTGCTCATAAATATGTATCCAACAAGTACCCTTAGGGATTTGAAAAATTTGGACCACTTTAATGCGCTGCGAATTTATGTTATAGCACTTGCAATAATAGAGATTAAGAGTTTTTTCTCGTTAAGGTACGAACTTTTTTTTAATGTCAGGATATAATACTGACTTTCTTCTATTAGATTTTTAAAAAATTACTTCGCGGGATGGTTTATTTTTTGCTTAACTATGTTCAAATCATTTATACTTCGCAGTTAATTGCCAAATAACAGTGGTTAAGCGCTGGGAAGGTTATGTCAGGTTGTGAATATGGCGTTATAATCTGGCTATATGATCATGCCTGCACACATAAAATATACTCTTTACACAAGGTATTAGCTCATTGCCAAGATACATACGAAGTTTCAACCGTCAATGACGCGCAACTGATATCTGATTTTTAAGGCCTTGTTACGGAGTTTTGCAGTGATTTCAAAATAATTTTTTTATTGCTACCTAAAACTCATATCAAAATTTCGCTGCACAGTTTTGACACTTATATGTTATAATTTGTAGCTGAATTTTTTGTAGAACTATACTGAACTGTTTTTTAGATTTCATTACCTAAACTACCACGTTTTTCGTCGTGAAATAAGCAAAAATGAAGGAAATTATTTTTTTTTGCTGGTGAATGGTACATTCTTAAAAAAAAAAAAAAAACGCGTCCACAGTATTGTGCATCGTGTGATTGTACATTGACTCACATTTTTTTTCAAAACTTTTGGTTAAAATTTTTTTTAGTTATTGGCACCAGTCTGAAAAAAACTCGGGAACAAGCCCTTAAGAGTATTGGACGCTTGATTACTTGAGTATGTGTACTTCGTCTGAACTTACCTACCTTACTTTGGCGTTAGCTACCACTTGTTCGAGCAGATACGCAAGTACACTGCTTAACATTTCAAAATGCAATCAGAACGGCCACAAACCTACGGACGTGAAGTAGTAATCTTCGGTGACTAAATACAGGACAGAGAGAGTGTGTGTTTGTGTATGAGAGTGAGACAGAGAGAGATACAGACCTGTTGCAGTACAATTGTGTCCTCTCCCCTCTGGAAATTACATAATTAACTCGCGACAATGGTCACCAGTATCGAACAACAACAACAGCCATGGCACGTAGATTCGATTGTCATTACAGCACAACACGGCCAGGAACAAGGGCGCTAGAACTGATTTTAAGCGTTCCTCTACATTTACAAATTTGAGAGTCACTTGTCAACGCTTCGAAAACAAGTTTTCAGGAAAAAGTTGCCTCAAAATATACAACTATACTGTAAAATTACAAGAATACTTTACAATATTTTTTTAAAAGCTTTATTTAATATTTATACATACACACATATGCATATACTCTGTATATATATATATATATATATATATATATATATATATATATATATATATATATATATATATATATACACGTGTGTGTGCGGATTTCACACAAAAAAGTTACTACCGAGTTAATTCGTATGTGTCGTTTCTTAAGAGTTGGTAGACCTGGCATGCGGTTCATGCTGTAGCACAGTACGGAAAGCATATTTTTTTTCACCGATAACAATAAAAAATGTTTCCAGTGCGTTTATCTACGAAAATAAGACACTCCTCAAACGATGTCTCTATGGTTTCAAGGCTCGGTTTCAGTCGCCATATTGAATTTTATTATTTTGCGCTTTTTCAGAATTCTGAGAAGAAAAATCTTAAATCGGCGACTATACCTCCAGTTATATTTACCTTGAGCTACAATACAAGTATGGCAATAGAGCTAGTAATGTATAGCTAGGTCGTAATTTGTCGGGCAAATTGTGATTTAAAAAAAAAATTGCCACACAGATTGCAGCATAATTATAAGTTAACAATTAAATCGCAATGTCTGTACTGTAGCGAAATGTAAATAGAGTTTGAGGTATAATAGCATATTTAACATTTTTCTCCTTGGAATTTCAAAAAAGCGAAAAATATTAAAATTCTATATGGCGACTGAATCCGAGCCGTAAACATGTCGTTCGCTAACTACAAACATAATTTCCAAGCCTCTCAAAAGTGCTGAAAATTACTTTTTCACGTCGCTGTAGCTGAGAAAATATTAACCGCAATGGTAAAACAAAATCATGGAAACCTACATTGAACTTTACTACATACTTTTCACAAATAAAATAACAGGGTCATCACTTGAAGTCGCACTGAAAAACTCTATTTACGAAAACAATGCACTTTAGTATAATACTCGTGCCTAGAGGCGATGAGGTGTTGGACGGACTTGTTACATTATATTTATCCCCTTTCCCTTTTCCGGGCATCTAAATTTTAAAAAAGCTAGCGTCCACTAACTGTTAAGGGCCTTGCCTATACCTCAGAGCTCTGGTGGCAACAGGGATAGTGTTTTACGTGTTAAAATACATTCTGTGTGGTTCAGTCAACTTTTCGTGACAACGCTTCCTGACTAATACCATTTTCTGCATCGAAAAAAGGAAAATATTACTAAACAAATTAAATTGCAGACAACAGATGTCGATAGTCGTTTTCGAGTGTTTTCAATGCGTGAAAATGTTTTTTTTTTGCACAAAGTTTTCAGGATGTTGAAAAAACTGCCCAAAATATAATTTAGCTACGTGCTTGACACCGAGATAAATACAAATTTCATAGTTGGCGTACATGCAGCTTCAACACGTACTGAGCCACATAGATTATAATTTAACATGTAAAACCCAATGCTTTCTACCGCTGTGACTCTGAGGTAGGTAGCGCACTTACGCACTCTTACTGTCTGTTTTTGTACGTGACAAAGTGAAAGGTTTCACGATATTATTTTCCTTCTGTAATTATTTATTAAAGGAAGAAATGAATACGAGAGAGCGAAAGAGAGAGAGAGAGAGGAAGTTAATGGACAATTATCTCGTCAGCAAGAAACTTAATTTAGGAATGATATATAATTTCTATGGCTACAGGTTTCTGGTGAAAATATTTTTCTTAAATTGGATTTATTGCTGTATGTGTACTTCTGCAACTCTGGTAAATATTTACAATCACTGCTAATTATGTACCGGCCAAACTAATGATCTTAAAGACATAGTTTATTAATGAAAAATAATTTTGTATACGTAAGAAGTTGTACGTAAAGAAAATTTTAGTGAACTTACGTTGAAGTTTTTAGTTTTTTCATAGGTTAAGTAAGTTTAAATTAGTGTAAGGTAATTTAAGTTATTTTTCTTTTATATTTGCCATTTTTCATTAGGTTAGGTAATGTTAAGTTAAGCTCCTTATGTTAGGTTAGGTAACCTACAAAAATGGAAAATTTAATGATAAAATAATCTAACCTACCGAAAAATGGAAAATTTCAAAGTTAGAAAACGAAAATTTTCTTGGCGCACGTCTACTTCTACCGTCTATAGAACCAATTGATTAATAAACTTTACCTCAAAAAGTAATAATTTGGCTAGCGCACGATGAGTAGAGAGTCTTGATATTTACCGCAGCTCTTTACCGGGACTAGTTTTAAGCGGAATTTGTGTATGAAGTAATAAATAGTATTCTGAACTGTATTTCCTTTCTTTCGTGTATTTTTTAGTTATTGTGCGTCGTATTCAATTAGTTTAAAGTTCTTATTTAAAAATTCGAAGAAATTTTTATTTTTTTTATAAGTATAAGAAAACACACAGATCACTAACTTTGCCTAATTGTTTACAACCTCTGAATTTCCAGAAAGAAATTTTTCACCACTTAGGTTCGGTCCCTTGTGCAGACTCTGCTTCTTTCTCAGTGATTGGGTGTTTTTAACTCTCAGCGTCTGTATTATGGTTTGACCCGCTTATCACAGACGTGTGTTGCCACACTAACTTTGATCAGATTGGCACAGGAAAACAAGTTAATTCTCTACTCAAAGAAACGCTGCAAATAACCACGAAGATGAGCTGTAGACAATGCTCATAAGTCGAGCCACGGTTTTTTGTCAAAAGAGATTTTTTTCGCAACTTGGTTTCAATGTATTATGTTCACATTTGCAGCTTTGTTTCATGGTCAGTGATTGGCTGTTTTAATTCTCACTTGCCTTGGAGTTCTCTGGCAAATCAAAGACATATGAAGTCGTTGATGATATTACACTTGTCGACCCGTGTGTATGTGTGTGTGTGTCTTATATGTGTGCATGTACGCATGTTAGCGTATATGTAAGTATGTGTATATGTATGTGTGTAGTAAATGTAATATAGTATATTCTCAGTATTAGTTGATAGTGTAGCTTACTTCTTATGTTCTTGAAAATATACTATTGTTTTACTATATGTAGTAATGTAATAACTTAAGTTCCCATAAGATTTACTTATTATACTACATATTTTAATACTTCCCAGAGTCTCCCTGTGGGATTATCAGTTAAATTATAGCTTTAGTTATTTTATTATTCTTGTCTAATCTAACGTATCCAGTTTATCTACCATTCCTATTTATTTCATAACTGTTCATACATAAATATTCCGTACTTAAAACACAATTTTGTATTATGTCTCAATTTAATATTAATCAGGAATAATTTACGTTCTAGATGGTAATACTCATGCTTATTGTAATTTGACATATTATTTACTTCTCTCATCATTCTTTTCTCAGTGAGTTTTAATGTTCTGTTGTCTTAGATTTTTCTTTTCCGTGGTTAAGTGTAAGACAAGGTTGTTACATCTTAACTTCGCCACTGTAAAAACTAGTCGCAAATAAATAAATAAATACTCGTTTTGATTGGTACAGTCAATTAATATAAGTCTGTGAATAGAGACATTCTGCCAATCACCAAGGAGCAGAAATGGCAATGTGCACGTAAGGCAGTGAAACAAATTGATGCAATAATCTTTTCACAAGAAATTCGTTGCTCTACTAAAAAGTAGATACCGGAAAAATTCGCGGGATCACTGACCTATAGGCTAGCCTACAAGAATATTTGTGATCTGAAGTAGAAAACAGGTGCTAATTAACTGCTTGTTGTTGTTGTTGTTGTTGTTGTTGTATGACCCTCTGTTCATTGTAAATAAAATTAATGTTCAAGGCGACACTGCGACAGCAGAAGTCCTCTTCACAGCAGCACAGAATCGTGAAAAGTGTTACAGCACAAAGGACAATACAGACGAGTGTGACGTCTTACTGTAAGCATATCTGTCTGATGGCAGCTTAAAGAGGATCAGCTAGAAGAACAAGATGTTCCATCTCCAGGAAACCCGGATATACCGAACGCTGTAATGATAACCAAAATCACCCTTGTGGTAAATATTGAAGCGAACTTCAAACACAAATAATTTAAAGAGTTGCTTAAAGTGTTGCTTCCATCGTAGTGTATTTTATTTATTACCAATCGGCTGTTGTATGTCACATTAAATCTAACTAACTTATATATCTTGAACCTAAACATGATCGGGCTGAGCTTTGATTTATATTTCTTTATCCCTGCAGAAAATAACTTGCAAATGATAAAGTTGTACTAACTCTCCAAAGAGTAACAGTATTTACCAGAACGCTAAGGGAAAGAAAATTAAAATATCGCGAGTTTAAAAACACCGCATTAAGCTCTACTATCGTAGGCATACTAAATCCCCATACATTGGGCAGTTATCTGCTGTTCCTGGAAAGTAACTTCTAATTGACAAGTGGTCAGGGCTTGAGTACATAAAGGACTGTGAATTTTAGCATGCATGTGATCGAACTCCCGAAATATTCCTTTTCCTACGTATGTCATATGAATGGAGGTAATAAAGAAAACAATTATAAATATAATGATGTTCAAACGAATACTTCAATACAATTATCCATATGATAAAAAATATTTAATTTAAAAAACCTTCTAGAAACTCCATTGTCCAAAGGTCAACCTTAGTAAAATTTCACTGGGCAGTTAGTGAGGCGGATGTGGTGTGAACCAATAGGACGATGATGAAAGGGAAATCAGAGATCAACAGGAGCTGAAGTCTTGTAGCATATACATACGCCTCTATTCTGTCAATGTCTGATATTCTTAAACTTTGTGCGGTCTTTTAATGTGTTTCCATTCTAATTCATATTATTCATATTACTAAGATTTATTACACCGCGTCACTTAGCAGGTTAAAATATTCAACTGTTTTAGAAAAAAACCGCGTAAAAAAGAAACTATTTAGTTTCACCTTCAAGATCAATGTTTTTGTATTACTGTAATTATTTAATATTTTCGTACTGTCATGTTTCAAACAATGAGCAAAAACATTTGTAACTAAAAGTCTTTATTTCGAATTTATCGTGGAATAATAAAATCAATTTTTTTTTTTAATTTTACTAAATCATTTCATTACCGCTTCTTGGCTGGAAACTAATTTACGGTAATTTCCTTACTATTTGTATCGTCACAAAAATAATGTCACCTCTCAAGGAGCATAATCAATTGGACGAGCATAAACCTCAATTTTACTTAAAAAAAAATATTGTGTCGGTTGAAGGGATAAAAGAAAATTTCCTCGAGGATGTCTGAATAAAGTATTAGTATCTGAGGAAAAATTTATTACGAAGCAACTCTTTGTTTTTCTGCTGACAACAGAACAATTGTGTGCAATAACCCGCGAATCTCAGAATACTACTGTTCCACACGAACAACTGGAGAAGAGAGGGAAAAAAAGATGTTTCTCGTTTCATACAGAAATGCGGCAGATAAAAAAATCTCGCTTCACCGGTAGCCTTTTCCCATGCTCACTTAAAACTTTATTCGCTTTCGGGCTTAACGCAAAAATAACTTTTCCCGCACTTTCGTACTGGTGACCGTGGTTTGGAGTAAAACAGTCATAAAGGCCACGTTTTAATTTAATCAAGCGTATTAAAAGAATATTTCGCCGGGATTTTCGAAGTAGAGGGAAAGAATAGAAATTTATATTTGGACATCTAGCTTCATAAGTTTCTACGTTGCTACTGCTAGAGTATTCCGATTAAAATCCGGCAAGTGCATGAAATCTTTGAAGGCCGGTATTACTAAAAAAGAGAACGAGAAAATAATATTTACACTTAGTGCTTGTAAATGCTAAAATTAAAATAAATTCAGCACAAAAGCAGCGAATGTTCATAAGTTTTATTTCACTTATTAAAAAAATCAAGGTTCGACCGTTTTTTGCTTTTCGCTGTCGGTACTCCAGAAATAAGATAATATGTGACTATGTTATTACGTAAAAAGTTGTTCAAAATTGTGCTCTAAGGGTTGCCGAGTCTTGATTTTCGATAAGTGAGAAAAGAACTTTTCAACGAAAATCGTGAAAATGCGCTGCTTTGATTTTTCGTCCCCCTTAGTGTGAGAGATATTTTGGTCAGCAATTAACGTCGAGGATTTTAGCGCTGGTGAGGGGTGACATGAGGTGATTATGGAGCGGAGCCGGAATGAAGAACGGTTGAAACCGGAGATTCCCGATAAAACCCGCTGACGACATCGTGCAGCACGATTACCACATGCGAAAATCCGGGGACCGACTCCGCCGGGCATCAAAACCGAATCACCTCGGTGAGAGGTGAATGATCCGACCATTCAGCCAACGCGTCCCCATTCATCTTAGAAGTTTAGTTCGTTATACCTTCCACTGTGATTCATACGTTCATGAACGTAGGAATTATTAAGCAATGCCGAAAATTAAATTAATAACAAGGGCTTTAAAATGCCTACTATATCTCGTATACCACTACATTTAAACGTATTCTAATTATTTACTTATTGTCTTACAAGGGGCGTGATAAATTAATTAAGTTATCTGCTTCTGACGATAGTAATACGCCAGTTAAGGTAAAACATGAGTTAAAATATTTCAGAAAATAAATACCTAATTTTAAATAATAATTGCATTATAGAGATTGTAACCTGCCCATAGTCTTTAAATGTAAATAAATAATATATATTGTAAATACTGTAATTTAGGTTAGGATAGTCGTACTAAGCCAGTAGAAATTTCATTATGATTATAATTGTATGTTTTATGTGACTTAATTGCAAAAGTTTGTTTAAAGTAATTAATGTGTAATTTATTGTTGAGTGCTGGCGAGAGGCGCAGTATGATCCGAGGATTGTGGCATTGTGTCACGGCAGATTGTCGCTTAACACAGCAGGGGAGGGAAAGTTGCGAAAACATGGAGTGAAAGCGAGCGAACAGCCTTGAGCCGATGAGGGACACGCGGCGTGGATGCTGAAAACTAGGGCGCCAAGAGGCGTGGCTACGCCCACCCCCTGCTGTGCAATTAAATATTAACTTTATAATTATTGATCAGATATTTATAAAATTTTGTAAATATGTTCAAAGGGATACTAATGTTAATGTGTGTGAATTTTAAAAAGGTGCAATAAATTGATACGGAGGAATGTCAGTGTTTGCTGTCGTCGTCACCCACGAGAGACGCGATTAGTTGAAAGTTAAAATGGGGGCGGTCCTAGGAGAGTTTCGCCATGTAGGCGCGAAGGCGAAAGTTAAGGGGACACCGGCGACGACCTCCGCGAAGGGTGGACACGTCGCGTGGAGCCATCGCGGACGTTTGTGGGAAGCCGCGGAGAAAACAGACTTCTGCCGCAACCTTCACGAAGAGTGGACGCTGGTCGATTCGCGGGTCAATTCGCGGGAAGCCGCATATAAAACTGATTCTGGCCGCGAATGCCACTAATAGTGCGATATTCGCGGGAGGTCGTGGTTGAAAGCTTTAAAACGA
>PNEQ01073976.1:16611-26627 GCA_003012365.1 Medauroidea extradentata
ATATATATATATATATATATATATATATATATATATATATATATATATATATATCGTTTGTCAAACTGAAATGAATAAAATTATTTATGGTACTATTTTCAAAACACATTTCCAGAATATCTAAAGGGATAATTTTGTAGCAAACTTCACAATAAGATAGCACGTTACTCGTGATATTCGTACGTCATTATGTATGAAATGTATAAAGCTGACCTGTAAAAAAATATGTTTCGTTATGGCAGTACCGAAAACTATTAATTTTGTCTTAGTCGGCATGGTTTCTTTTAACAATTTCTACAAGAAAAATTGTTATTAAATTTTTTCATAACAAGTCAGTCAATTCTAATTATTATTTTTCTCTTAACGATACTGAATGGAAACATTATATCAATTTCTCGTTTGTACCGAACACTTCATAAATTAGCGCATCAAATTAAATTCCATTTATCGCTAATTAAAACGATATATTGCTATTATAAAAATACTCCTATAAATACAAACACACAAATTCTCTCAGAAGGTTGATTTTGCCTAATTTGTAATAATAATCACTCAATGATTTTGCCTAACCTAAAGTGAGTGAGTGAGTGAGTGAGTGAGAAATTTTGGTCAGCGCTCAACATCTAGGTCTTCAGCGCTAGTGAGGGGTGACATGAGGCGGGTATGGAGTGGCGGCGGAATGAAGGAGCAGGGGAAATGGGAGATCCCCGAGAATACCGTAAACAAGGGGTTATGTGACCTAGCGGGATAGCTTTGACAAATCAAAATTCTGGTTTTTATGTTATTTAATGACGAAAGTTACAAGCATTAGCTATAAGAATAAATGGAATTATTTAAAAAACTCGGCTCAGCTTATCTGTTTATTTACCAGAACACCCAAAAACTAATATGTTAAAATGTCAAAGTAACCCCGAAAATGGTCAAAGTAACTCCGGTTTACGGTACCCGCCGACCAACGGCATCGTCCGGCACGATTCCCACACACGATATTCCGGGGACTAACCCCGTCGGGAATCGAACCCGGGTCGCCTTGGTGGGAGGCACCTAACCTAAGACATCGGTAAGATTAACAAATGGTATTTAGAAGTTATATTAAATCATGTGAAAAAATTTATATCTGCCAAACCCAGTGTCAACATTGACATTTTGCTTCGTCTCCTTGCATCCTTCGCGGCTTCAGGATATTTCGGCTGATGTTCCATATCTTAAAAACAGTGATCGAATAAGTATTTTAATTAAAAAAACACTTCAGACTTGTGGTGAATGATGTAATCCACAATATGGAGAATAATATTACTCATATATATATATATATATATATATATATATATATATATATATATATAATCTAACTGATACAACCCGAGTACTAAAGTTCAAACACGTTTATAGGTAAAATTTTAGTTTAAAAAATAAGTAAAACTATTTGAATACGGACTGAAAGTTATACAATAATTTCTCCTTTGAGAGTACTTGTATGGTTTTAAATATAAAAATATAACTGCATGACGTATGCAATAGACAATAGGAAAATGTATAAAGAGTATATGCCGTTGGGAAAACTCACACTACAGTTCATATAATTTGCAATTCAATAAAATTGTTACTTACTTAAATTATTGTGTGTGTGTGAAATGTTGCAATTAGTTCTGAGCTATGTTTATAGTTCCAAGACTCTCGCTCATCGAAAAGTTAGCTTGTCGTGGTTTATGGGGGGGGGGGGGGGTAAATTTAGTAAATGTAATTATAATTTTTTTCCCACAATTTTTTACATTTTGCATTGCATTATCATGCAGATATGAATTATGTTTTATGTTTCAAGTATCTAGATCACTAGAAAGCTAGTTTCGAATCGATCAAACCGGTAGGAGCTGCTCATATCTCTTCAACAACTATGGGCCATTCGGAATAATGTGATCACTAAAAATTTAAGCTTTTTAAAATATCACTCGCCGTTGCCGCATACAATTCAACACTAACTCTAGTTGCATTACTGCTTGTATGGTTGGCAGCGAAATTACGCAATATAGTTCCGCGAATTTTCTTATTTAAATACAACAATATTGAAATAAAGGCAACCGAAATCTACTTTAGTGTAAATAATGAATAGTCATTAAAAGTTTTTTTTAACAAACTGCGTGGATTTACACTGACTGTACAACGTATCATATACGCGCAAGCATAAAGTGACGTGTCCAGAGAGGTTAGACAAGTCTAGTCGTCAGTCGATACGCGTGGAAAGATACAGAAGCGGCTGGAAATAGAACTTAAGGGCGTGGGTCACCCCAGTTTTCAACGTCTTTTTAGATTTTTATATTTGCACCAGATATTTTTCTCTTATTTTAGACATATATTGTGATTAAATCTTCCTCTTAGGAAATTTTTGTATCTCTTATAGTTTTTGCGTAATGAGTAGTAAACGTCAAAATTTGCACTTTACGGTTTTATGTAAGCCACTAAAACCAATTGACATACCGAACCGAAAAAATGCACAGTGTATAACAATGTTTTAGTCTATGATTTGACATATATCGAAACAAAAATAAATAAATATTTATATTTTCAAAATAAATTTTAAATTTTCATTTTAAAATTAAAAATTTTTTATTAAACAATTTATTTTATATTTTGGCTTTTGTAATGTCAAATCATAGACTACAACATTGTTATACACTGTGAATTTTTTCGGTTTGGTGTGTCAGTTGGTTTTAGTGGCGTACATAAAACCGTAAAGTGCAAATTTTGACGTTTACGACACATTACGCGAAAACTATGAGAGACACAACGATTTTCTAAGAGGAAGACTTAGTCACAATTTATGTCTAACAAAAGAAAAAGTGTCTGGTACAAAAACAAAAATAAAAAAAAACGTTGATAAATGAGATAAATCGCGCCCTTATGCAGGGCTTTTTTGAGTTCTCACTTTATTCCGAACCGCCTATACTAAATATCTTATGATATTCAAACGACTGAACATATTCTCTTGAGTCATTTCTAGAAACTCTCTGGATCAAGTCAACTTTCACACAAAAAAAAAAACTAAATCAAAATCGGTTTATCTATTCAGGAGCTACGATGCCACAGACAGACAAACAGATACACACGTTAATTTATAACACCCCGCTTTTCCGTCGGGGGTTTAAAAGCGCTGTTTAACATGTGTATAAATTTAATTCTTTTGATTATTTACTTATATAAATAAGATAAACGACCAAAATCCGCCTTATCATTTACGGATACTTTATATTAAAATGCTCGGTTCTGTGTTATTGTTGTAAAAGTACGTCTTCACTCTTTCGTGACGATGGTTTAGTTGATTTCCTTGTAATCGCTTGTAACAAGCTCATCAACATCTACGACGAATTCCATGCAACTAAGATCAGTTTCCTCAAGGGCAACATATATATATATATGTGTGTGTGTGTGTGTGTGTGTGTGTGTGTGCTAAAACTGAAAATAAAAGTTTAAAAATTTCAATAATTTTTTATACAAATAATTTTTATTCTTTATTTTTATGAGCATGATATTGTAGCCTGCAATGTCTTTATCCACAGTGATTTTTTTTTAGTTTGGTATATTAGTTGGTTTTTAGTGTAGTCGTTAGAACGGAAACATGCAAAATATTATTTTATAAGCCATTACGCGAAAACTATGAGAGAGAAAAAAATTCCATAATAGCCAAATTTAGTCACATTTTGTGTTTAAAAGAAAAAAATATCTGGTACAAATAAAAAATAAAATAATGATGACAATTACGGTAGACCACACCCTTAAGACAGCTATGGTTAAATGTTCATTTACTCTACTAGAACGGCACGTACTCGGAACACTAAAATGATTACAAAGTGTATGTTAATTTAGGAATGGAGCGCGATATTATCAATTATTTATACATTAAAGTCAGTTGAGAGTTGCTGCCATCTCACTAGATCTGACGACCTTACCGAAAGCGGATTGTTAAGGTTTACGGCACGTCTTCGACGGACGAGCCGGGACACGACCCCCAAGCCCCGGAGGAGAACTGGACTGCTGTAGATCGGATGAGTGCTGGCGGACGACAGACCTGGTTTACTTGGTAACAAGACGTTATATAGGCCTGCTTGTCCTCATTATTGCGGCACTACGATGTGTGAGGTGAGTTGCAGATAAACAAATAATTTAAAAATATATTTATTTATAGGTACACCAGGATTCGAAGGAGCGTCCATGCGCCTGATGAACATTAACATTACAATTTTATTATTAATTTATGTCTTAGGCACATCGCAACTGTGCCAAACATTGCACCCTTTAGTGACTTTACTTAACCCTTAGTCACGGTCGTAGAAAAACAGGTCTGGACACTCGCCTATCTACCAGTGTGTTTTGTTTGACCCCCTTGTTGTTTGGCTGTAGTTCGTCAAGTAACCGAGAATGTCGTACTTTTTGGCGCTGTAATTCGGGCTGTCGGACTTAAACTCCGCCCACTTTTTTTCCATTGTTAAATTTATAAAGTAAATAAAGATTGCTGGAGCATTTTCTTAAATTTGTGAACGTAGGAAGTATTTCATAAATTGACGAAAAATACATTTTGATAAATTGTTTACCTTAATGGAACGGAAGTGGGCGAAGTTTGGGTCCGACCGCCTTAAATGCAGCGGCAATCAAGTACAATATTCTCAGTAGCTTGGTGAACTACAGCCAAACGACATGGGGGTCAAGTCTCCAGGCAAGTGTCCAGACCTGTTCTTCTACGACCGAGCCCTTAGTGCATGATGAGACAATTGAAATGAGACAATTGTTGTGATTAGTGTAAACGAACATACTTGTACACCTAGCCTGACCTGGGAATCGAATCAAGTACCTCTCGTACCGTAAGCCAGTGCGTAGTCGACTACGCTGAGTAGGACGGCTTCTGTAGACCAATTTGACTGGCACACTATGTAGTATAAACCTATGATAATTGCAATTAATCTTGGGTTTACTTCTTTTGTATTATTTAACTTTGTATTATGCAATAATGTTCTGTATCCCGTGAAGAAAATGGTTTAAGAGTATTTGAAAGTAAAATTTATATTGGGTTGAATGGGAATTCTTACACGAGTTCATATACACAAATTGTAACTATTGGTTTAATTTTTGTATGTTGAATGTTCTATTAAATGAGATAACTGTAAATTTAGTAGCTTGTAATTCATGTCAACATACACGTTAATACTGCAAAATGCTTACCAGAGGATATGTGTTGTGTACAACCATACAATTTCCGACGAACCTGTGACTTTGGTTGACTAAAATGTTTCGCTACATTTGTCTACAAATAACTGGGCGGGGTTACATACCAGTAGAATATCTGCAGTTCGTTAATTAGGTATAGGTATAACACATTTTTCAGCTTTGAAACGGTTTCACAAAATATTAGTCCTATATCCTGCGATAATAATATTTACTCTATGTAACTAAAAATAAACATTAAGGAAGACAATTTCAAATCTTAAAAATTCAAAGCATGTTTTAACAAGAACTAAAAATGAGCGCTGTCTGTATTGACACATCTAATATATAAAATTCTCGTGTCACAGTGTTTGTTTCCACACTCCTCCGAAACGGCTAATCCGATTTCAATGAAATTTTGTACATACATTCGGTAGGTCTGCGAATAGGTTTTTATCTATTTTTATACTCCTAAGTGCTATTGTTTAGCAAATATTTTTAATTTATTTATGTGACAAAACAACGTTTGTCGGGGCAGCTAGTAATTTTATAAAAAAAAAGTGATTGTATTTTTACAAAGGTTTGATAAGTTAAAAATAAATACCTTGTAGCTTTTACAAAAATAATTGTGTTCCATTGCCTGTTTACACGTATCAGCTACGGCAATAGGTCAGCGAACTCGCGAATTTCCGCCCGATCTCTACGGATAAACTTCCAGGGGTTTAGAATTTCGGACGTGATGATAATAGGGTCGAAAATTCCCTCTCGCCTCGTTGGTGGCTGCGGTTACGAGAGACCCCTACGTCAGGAGCACGTCATGCCACTGATTGATGGCTCCCGGCGAGGAATGTAAGGGGAGGGTGTTGAAGGGGGCGTGGTTTTGCGAGGACCGAGTGGAAGGGGTTGGCTCGGTGCTCCAGCGAGTAATGAGGCGCGTTTCGGAACGACAGGGGCCCTCTCCTCTCGAGTCGTCAAATGGGGTCGGGCGTTTCCCTGAGTGCGTGCGTGCCGCGTCTGTCGATGACAGCCTCCCCCCTCCTTCCTCTTCCCACCATCACCAGATGAAGTCACTCACCCTTGGACCGACCATCGTTCGGCGGCCCATGCCATTTTTGAAAAATACTCGGGGGGAAAGTAAATACGGTTAGAGGTTGAAGCGAGGAGCAGTGGGTAGTTTCCCCGCATCGCAGGTATTCAAAGGGCTTAACAAATGTTTTTTTTTTTTTTCGACCTCTTTCACTCTCGTGTGTATTTCAACATTTTAAACGAAGGCAAAGATACGACCAGAACTCACATTTTTTTTTTGCGGAAATTACCGAACTCTCGTGTGAATATTGACACCAGTTCAACAAGTTGTTCCGAGGTACATTTTAACACAATTCGTCAACGAACATGTAAAACATCACATATCAAAAGGAAACAAAATTACTTTTTGTACGGAGAAAATTATTTTGAGCCAGTTCTCATTTTTGCTAGAGAATCCAACGCATTGAAATGCTCTGTGAAAGGCCATAACATTACTACTAATGCAAGTAGGAATCTTTTCTAATGTATAATGTGGCATACAAGGTTTTTCATCTTCACGGACGTATGTTTGTACTGTCAAAATAGTACATGAATATATAGTTTAAATGTAAAAATTAATTTTTTGAAACCAACTAGTTTTAGTTTAAACATTGTTGTCTCTTACAGAAATATCATGTATTTAATTTTTTTTAATGCTGCGAACGTAAAACTAGGCATTATCATTGTATAATACAGAACTTTGTTGACCATTTTTGTTCATGTACACTCCTGTATTATTTCACCAACGAGAGTGAGGCAGAAAAAATCAAACTAAAAGATTTCAAACAGTACACATATTGGTTTGCTATCACATTTACAACTACATTTCGTTATTGAAACTGCCAACAATGAAGCTGGCAGGTACGGCAGGTACGGCTTGGAACAAACAATAAAAGTACTGCGCCATCTACCAGTTATGAAGAGGGCGTGGTACATAATTCAACACTAAAAGCATTAATTAATCTATAACTCTAGGTTACTTTAAGACAATTAGCGAAAATTGAACAATAGCAGTCCTAGACAATAGTTTTAACCAAAGTTTTAAACAAAATTGTTTCCAGTGTTACGAACTTCTGAGGCACAATCTCTGACGCCGTAACCTCGTGCATTTTACTGCGGCGCAAGAGAACACGCGTAACGAATTAGTAATTCTGTATAAATATTTACTTATAAAGTTGGCAAATACAATTATCTATGATTGCCATTGAGTATTTAATTAATATTGGCTTCGCAAAAGCATAGATATCAATTGATGTTTTCAGCATTTATTTATCTACCACGCACTATTAGTAGTATCATTATGTTCCTTCTGGGACATGGAGCCGGTGTGAGGCACCCGCCCAAGTGAGGCACAACCCGCCATGTTGTGACGTCACGGCCCCAGCCGCCATGTTTGATTACCTTGACCTTTAGCCGTGACCTTCATCTTGACCTTCAACCTTGACCTTCAGTGTCAAATTACCAAAATTTTTCAAAATTAAAATTTTTCAAAAAATTTTTAAAAAATTTTAAAGTTTTCAAAAAAAATCCTAAAAAATGATACCTCCATTTTGTTTCCGAGCGCCATCTTGTTTCCGGTCGCCATCTTGGTGTTTCTTCCAAAAAATGTTCGATTTCGCATTCCTTTATAACCCCATACATATTTTAAAAATAAAACTTTTAATAAAAAACTTTTTAAGAAAAAACTTTATAAAAAAGTTTTTTAATACAAAAACTATTTAATAAAAAAACCTTTTATATAAAAATTCATTAATTGAACCAACAACCGGCATGTCTTACCCGGACGAGCTCCATCGACACACTGACGCCCCCACAACTATTTACATGTATACATTAACTTATCCCTTCCCCTCCCCCCACTATCCATTCCTTTAATTTAATTAGCTGTTAGTCACGTGATAAATTTCCCCCCTCCTTCCTCTACTTTCCCCTCTCACTGATGTTCATGTTATTACTCGCCCAAGCTACTACCCCACCCCAACTTCACCTTCTTCCTCTCCCTTCCAAAAAAAATTATTTCCCCTTCTACTTTATGTGCTATTACCCTCACCACCATTTCCACAAACCAATAAGAAGCTAGCCCTCTTTTCCCACATAAAATTATTTCTCTTACTGTAACCAATCACAAGCTACCGTCCCCTTCTCGTTAGAATACATTTACCTTTATACACTGTCCTTCTCTTTAGCCCAAATAAGCTATTAAATTACATACGATTTCTCCCCTCCATGCCTCAATTTTATATCTTAACATATACCCCACCATCACCTAAATAAATTTCTGTGTACTTACTTTCTATTAGTATTAGTATCCCTTCTCCACTCATCACACCTTATATGCTCCCTCCCCTTTTAACCATTCTTATGATTGGTCGGTAGACCCCCTTCTCTCACATTCTAATGGTCACTTGTCTCCCCTCTTTCCCATACTTCTACACTTTTATAAATCCTCGTAACAGAAGGAAACGATCAGTCTCCGTCGTCTACCTCTTTGAGTTCAGTTCATATCGTGGTTTGTTCATTTGTAGTTAAAAGTATAACCGTTCATTTGCACTCGTGCATCAGCAAACCAGTAAGACACGACGAAGTGCGTATAGTTAACGTACTGTTCTACAGCGCCGGCATTTTGTTCCAACTGTGACGAAAAGAAGTCGTAATTGTTCTGCATTAGAGCTTGAAGAGAAGAGTTGATCCGTTCTTCATTGGCAGCCACACGCAGAGTTCCGGTGGACTACAACTGATGTGAAGAAGGTCACCGTCACAGAACACAAGTATCGAGAAAGTCAAGAACCAGGGAAAAGCGAAAATTTATTGGACTCATCAGAACCTACAGACCAAAAGAAACATGTACCATCTTCCACCAGTGAACTCTACCTGCAACTACATGTCGCCACCGAGCCCTTCAAGTTCGGAATTCTCCGACAACTTCAGTAACGAAGACATCGAAATGGGTGAGTTTACCGTTGCTACATACACACCATTCAGATCTGAAGACACATTCCAGTACACGGACGTAATGGTGGGCTACAGAAGAGTATTTTTAAAAATGCTAAAGGAGTTTTACAAATTCAGTTCTGTGATGGCGATATTCACTTGGTAATGTGTTACGATTCATACGAAGGATATAATGTACAAGACGAAGTATCATGCGACAACGATGAATGTTACGTTATTAATATTCGTCCAGACTCAGTACTTCTGTGCACACTGAACGACTTGTTGCTACACCGAAATGGTGAAAAAATGACTGAAATTCGTGGCCATAACTCATTCACATACACACTTCGTCGAACAGGAAGCAAAACAGTGTGCGAATGGAGAGAGAAATATAACGGACATATACATGTTGTGCAAAGACGTGGATTTCCTGAATGGTATTCACAGTGCTCACATTTTTCGTGCGAAGTATACCTTTCTTCAAGACCGATGCCACAGCAAGTACATATACTTACCCCCAGTCAGACAGACAATTTAACCCTTTGAAAGAATACGACTTTGTCGATGTAGAGTTACACGGAGTTACGTACACCCCAGAAGCATTCATAAAACACGTTGTTGAAATATGTGAAAATGACATACATTTCCATATGGAGAGAAGACACAATGATGGAGCAGTCGTTTCGCTAACAGTACAAGACTGTGACACCGACGAGTGTGATGTAGGTCTTTGTAGGCCTAGAATGACATTCCCCATATCGATGCAAGATATGAAGAAGGAAGCTTCTAAACTAATGTCCAAAACAAAATATGACTATAAAAAA
>PNEQ01073977.1:0-26573 GCA_003012365.1 Medauroidea extradentata
GAACTTTATGCAGCACCTCAGCTACAAGAGTTTCAGCCTTGGGTTGTGTTCCAACAGGATGGTGCACCACCACATTGGGGATTGAATGTCCGTGATTTCCTTAATGGAACGTTTCCGGACCGTTGGATTGGACGTGATGGACCAACATCCTGGCCACCGAGATCACCTGATCTTACCCCCCTCGATTTTTTTCTTTGGGTATTTGTTAAAGATAAAGTGTATGCAACACGTGTACCTGATGTTAGGACATTGGCTCAACGCATAACAGAGGCTGTCGCTTCTGTTTCAGAAGATATGTTGAAGAAAACGTGGCAAGAAATTGAATATCGCCTTGATGTTCTACGGGCCACCAACGGTGCCTAATATGGCAAAAAAAACTTTATGAGTTGCACATAATGTTCGTCCAAACCGCAATTTGCTAGCATTTGGTTTTCTAGTTATGAATTTTTGTAATGAGGGAAAGACTTTATGGACACCCTGTACAACTATGATTAGTTATCAAATTTTCATTTAATAAAATTAAATAAATCGTCACACGCGTAACAAATATTGTTTCGTGTGTGACACATGCCACTTATTTTAATTTATATTATTTTCGTATCACTTTTCTTAACATTGTAAATGTCTTGTTTATTGTGAAGGTCCACAGCATAAATGATAAATAAATAAAACCCATTTTACACATTAATATTATTAAGTTTAACAATAAATCTAATCATCAGAATTAATTTAACTGTCGTTAACTAATCAATGATATTTAATAACACTCAGATACTGACTTGCTCATACCTTTACTTTGAAAGCCTTCAAACTTGGCTGGGTAACATTGACCATTGAATATAAATTAAATATTTATTACTCACTAACATTACCCCAGTACTGTCATGATATAATATTTGTGAAATGTAAATTTTGAAAATGTAATATTTGTAACGTGTAAACCAAAGTAGCGTAAATACAGTGTTACACACGTAACAAAGCTGTATAAATATAAAATGATTATAAATAAGAACAAATTGAAAATTTATTTGCAAAGCTAGCTTCACATAGAGATTTTATGCCAAAATACAACTATGATTAGTTATCAATTTTTTATTTAATAAAATTAAATAAATCGTCACACGCGTAACAAATATTGTTTCGTGTGAGATACATGCCATTTATTTTAATTTATATTATTTTCGTATTACTTTTGTTAAGATTGTAAATGTCTTGTTTAATGTGAAGGTCCACAGCATAAATGATAAATAAATAAAACACATTTTACACATTAATATTATTAAGTTTAACATTAAATCAAATCATCAAAATTTATTTAAACGTCGTTAACTAATCATTCATATTTAATAAAACTCAGATTTAATTTCAGAAATCTTATAAAACTTTCCTTCCATCAATTACAAAAATGTTAATTTTGGTAGGAAACTACCAATTGTTTTAGTGTATTGTGTTAGTGGAAAAGGAACGGATTTAAATTTACTGGTTTTTAAAGTGTCGTTACTTCTGTCTTGTACTTAAAAAATTTCTTGTGAAATGTTTATGACAGATTATTTTTATAATAATTGCTACCAAGTCATTGAATAATAATCCTATGTATTTTATTTGTTGTTTGTTATGGTCACTGACCAAGTAAATTAGTACGATAAAGCCTACATAATGTTCACTATAAAATGTTTTTTTAGAGATGAACTAATATCAGATGATATATTCAAACTTTCCAAATGAATTTATGCTTTACTCAAGAGAATGTAGTTAAAATAATGGAGGAAAATTTGGCTAATTGGCTTTGGTCACACACGTAACATATGTTTGTCACACACGTAACAACAATTTATGATTTTACTGTGACTACTATGAAAGCCAAGATTTTTCACGTTAGGGTGTATGTTAGTTTATTTACTATACTACATGAGTATCATTTTGCTTTATTTTTACTTATAAAAGTTCACAAAATAACTGAAACACTGATAATAATGTAACATATATCAAAATCTCTGAACCACATACGTAACAAAAAATAACAACCTAAAAAAAATTATAAATCAATTGAAATTGTTTCAAGCATTTAGTTCAGTTAATATAGTTCCGAAGTGTTCATAAATCACACTTAACGAAGTAGCAACTATTTTAAAATTTTGAAGAATACATACAAACACAAAAATGTACTCCGAAATTCACACGTGTATCACTGGAATGACCCTTGGAAGCGGAAATGTCTTCTAATTACCTAACCCCCGTGAACTTTTGAAAAATGCCTATAATAATGAAATTTAAGTAGAGCGAATATTAGTTAATGGAAGTTATTTTTAAATGTTTCAGTCTTACATAAATTTCCACAATAGCGTTGCAGCACTGTTCAGTTAAGGAACGTGTTGTGAACTTGTACTACTCCCACTATAGTGCGATAGTGTTACCGCGACAGTGCGAGAGTGAGTTTCAAAAATGTTTATACGCTCAAGGAATGGCGACAGTTACTATCATGTCACGATTTACAGTCATCATGAAAACAATCCTTAAGAGAACATGGTATATTATTCAGAGTTAAAACCATGTCAAAACATGTGTTTAAAACTGTTGGTTTCTCAAAACCAATTTGAAAAACAAAGAAAAAAAAGAGCAACCTTAGTCATCATTTTAAAATAAAGCAACCTTAAAGAACAGGTTTTACCAACTTTCTGAGCAAAAAAATTTTTCGAGTGAGGTATTTTTGAAGGACAATCTCTGATGCCGCATAACGTACGCTTAACAAATGCATCATTCTGGGCAAATGTTTGCTTATAAAGTTGCTAAATACTAGAATTGTTGTTTCGTAGTTTTCCCATACTGACGTTAAAAGATATGTTGATTTCAATGGTACTGTCAGCGTTTACCCACTCTTATGGGGCACGCCGCACCTAAAAGATACTACAGTCAGCAATATTTAATTTTATTGTTGTGATATAGTTGG
This sequence comes from Medauroidea extradentata, assembly GCA_003012365.1. NCBI lineage: Eukaryota > Metazoa > Arthropoda > Insecta > Phasmatodea > Phasmatidae > Medauroidea > Medauroidea extradentata. The sequence goes on from PNEQ01073977.1 coordinate 2,948, forward strand.
CGCAGTGGCTAGGGCACAGCCCTCCCGCCATGTCGATCCGTGTTTGCTTCCAGTTGAGATGTAACCGAATTTTCAAATGTGGAAATCATACTAAACGATGTTCTCGGGTTTCTCTCGTGTCCTCAGCCTTTTTCCAGAAGTAACTGCATTTTAACCTCGGGTCATCCCTCATATGTACTGAAACCCTAGCTGTTCCACCACTTCATGTAAATGGGACGGTGCACGGGCATATTCAGTTTATAATATATTCCCCGTTACAAGCAGTTCTGAAACCTGAAAACGTATTAATATTTTTTAACATTTCATGCTCTAAATGCAAGCCTACTGCACCTTTTACATCGTTAGACAACAAATTATTTCTTTATTATCTGGCATTTTGTAAGATAAGAAAGATTGTGTTATTTACTATATTCTAACAAATGTCAAATAATATTGTAGTAATAAATTATTTAACAATAAGCACTAGTATTTAGAGTTGAGAGCATCAAATGTGAAAAAATATTGTAGTAATAAATTATTTAACAATGAGCACTAGTATTTAGAGTTGAGAGCATCAAATGTAATAAAAATATTGATACGCTTTCAGTAACACTTGTAGTGAGGAAAAGACTGAATTATAGATGGTCGCGCACCATCCCTCTTTATTCTGTCGTCTGTCGTGTTCCCTGCAGCAAAGTATTTCCATTTTTCACTCAACAATTGCCGGCTTAGCTGGCGGCTATTTATGTTATTTTATTTACTATTTTCGAAAAAAATCCCGAAACACTTCTTACAGACTTTCACTGTGGTCGATTGCCCGCTTCTGCTGCAGTTATTAATCGTTCCTCCAGTGTTTACGAATTCTTATAACTCATTGCGATTCCTGTGAACAAATTAACACAGTATTAGTCTATCGTATTTGTTTCTTTCGTAGTAATCACGATCAAACTTAAAAAATTTCGGGTGGTTTACTGAATTTTGTCCGATTCTGATATTATCTTGCATTTGTGTTATTAGACTTGAACTATAGTTCAAAGGATTAACTATTTTTACCTGTGTGACATCATGAATAGCTTTTCATGTCTGGTGAAATTATTACAGCTTCAACTGCCTTTCACAATCCCAACTTGTAACCACCAGGGAAATTTTATATATTATTTCCTGCATAAAACACATAGGCCTATGATACTAGCTGCAGTGAGGTGGTGTCAACAAAACCAAACCTGGTTTAACTTGCCGTATGTTACAACGGTGCTGATAACATAGAAGAATATCAGTACTGACGATTGCAGCATAACTTAAATTAATATGATGTGGTTTAGACTGTATTTCTTTAAAACACGCAAATTGAAAGCTGAACATAAAAATATTACAGCAGTAAGTATCTCAACACTACACTTAAAACAGTACACAGGGTTATGTATGACGTTTTTATGAGAAAAGCTTGATAGTAAATGGAATTCGTCAGGATAGTAAAATTCATAAAGCCAAACATCTATTTATAAGATACATACTATGCATTTCAGTGGATTTAATTAATAACAGTTACATTACATGTATACAATATTTTTAATAATATATTTAATATAAAATAAGATAATAATTGACTCATTTCAGCCTTGCTACTTTCCAGAACGATGAGTCTACAATAATGAACTCAGCTAAATTCAAAGCGTTCAGGAACTAGCATAACAAATTATTAAATTTTATATCCGAGATATTAAATAACTCAAATATCAACAATTGTGCACCTCTTTCCATACAAAAAATCTGACGTTACCGTAACGAGCAGTATTTTCACATACACGACGGCTAAATTTATTAAAATATAAGATAAAACTATCATATGAAATGTACAAAACTTTCTTCCATTTCATCTAATAAACCACATTTCAGTGAACGTTTCAATACTAAACGTCGCGACGCAATAAGAACGTACAAGAGTAAACTTTTTCTTGAAAAATATATTCCATCAACTAACTATAAGTTTTATTGTAGTTAGAATAGTAAAACAAGGGTGGAAAAGATAGTGGTTTTAGTACAAATCCCACTGGAACTTTACATCTCATTAGCTACGCACTGTGTAACGTTCAAATAAAAATTAGAGCAAGCTCATCTAAATATTTGTATTTTTATTGATAAGGAAATTTTCCTTAATGTGGGAGGAATATTTCTTGTTTGTAACTTAGTTTTACCTCGTTTTTCAGTTATTTACAGAAAATTTAGCGAGTCAACCGTCTTGAAAGAGTACTGAACGAAAATTAGCCTCCACTTACGAAGTATTTCTCATAAAATGTATAGACTATGAAGAGGTAGAGATAGCGCAAGGCTGGAGAAGTACAGTGAATAACACACGTAAGTGAATTCGCTGTATCGTACCCCCGGGCACCCGCACCAAATATTGCCTGGCATTATTATTAGGAACCAGTTCACTGTTGCGATCAATAAGCGCTGTCTCCTTCCGATACAGTGACTGTAACACACATTCCAACTGCTGCGATGACCGTATATCGGCGATGGTTGAACTTGTAGTTAGCAGCGCGTAGTGATTTACTTGGCAACGAATTCACCAGAAGCAGAGCAGATCATAATGCTGCATGGTGTAAGGGGTGTTAGTTATGTGTGGTACATAGTCCTATACATGGGAACAATTTATTCTGGCACAATTCGAAGCGTTATACAGAAACAGAATTGCGTCTCAGGGAAGTGTCTTGATCTAATACGGGCGTAATGCGTTGCTGACAAATCAAAGAAAAACATACTACGCATTTCTGTAGTTTGTTGTCTACCGAGAGTTTCCAATGATTACGTTGTTTTTGCGAAACGTCTTTCCTGAGTGGTGAATGTGAAGGCTGATTGTTATATCTGACACCAGGAAAGGGTTTGATAAACTCAACAAATTTGTGGTTACTGTCCTCAGTGGTCACCTCGTCATGCAGAACCTGTGGTTACTTACTTTGGGGTCTTTACCACAAAGTGGTAGATCACTCAGCATGAACTGTATTCAATACCTTACAGAGAGTTTATTATAACTTTATACCTTAAGGTTTAGCGTATTTGGTGACTTACTGCAGCGTCCGGTAAGTCCACTTTAAGCTATAAACCTCGAACAAGCTCATTTAACTATTTAAGTACACGAAGTTTCTTTATTGGTCAACGAAAATATCTTCACTATACTAATTGCTTTCACAACACGTAACACTTATTACCGCATCAGTAACCTTTTTTCCTACGCCTGGGCTCGATTACCGATCAAATCATTATCTGAAACGACTTTAGGTAAATTAAGGGATGGTTCACAACAACCCGTAGCTCTCTATGATTTCGTTATCGAAGAGACGTTAAGCTTTACTTGACTTACATTTGCCTTCTCAGCAGTCTACGACGAACATGACATGAGCATTTTTACTTTCTTTGTGATTTTTTGAATCACAATTACATGTTGAGGAAGAGGTACGTAAACAAAATCGTCTATGCATAAAATTTGATACTCTAAACATATTTTTTTTTTCATTCGGGCTATTGTACGTCAGTATAATATATTGAAAAATATCAAAGTAAAACTACTGCGAAAACTGCACTACATTTATATAAAGAACCGTTGTCATAGGTATTATAAAAATTAGTTTCCAGAATGACGAGAGGATTCTGGTTTTTTCTTTGAAACCTTTAAAGTTTGCATTTGGTTCCATAAACATGTATGCGAAAATAATATTGGTGTTTGTTACTATGCCAACATCAATGGAGGTCAAACACATATAATATTTTTAATTTGTTGCGGTATTACAGTTGCAATTCCTCTCCAAATTCATTTTGGTACGGCAATGCTCCTTTTGATTTCCATACCACACAAATAAATATTTCTATTTATGAAGAGATAAACGACTCTGGTTGCTTATAATATAACATTTGACGTTTATTTGTTTCAAACCTACAAAGTGGTTGATTAAGTAACGGGTTTACACACAACTCACAAATTGCATAGTGTGTGAATGTACATAGAAAATTGTTTCGGAAACTTTCAATATTTGGGTCTTTAATAGCTTAGAAAATCGGACACACACGTTCATAACACTAGGTGTCGAGAGAACTAACGGGTCTTTCTGAAACGGAATGCTTTTCAAAGAGTGTGTATTTTACAATGTATTTCGGTAGGTGGGTTTTCTCGGGGATTTCCCGTTCACCCAGCTAGTTCGTTCTCTGCGCTGCTTTACGCTCACCTCATGTCATCCCTCATTAGCGCTAAAGACCTCGATGTTGAGCTCTGATCAAAATATCTCACTACACTCACTCTCACTCCAATATATTTAGTGAAAAATGAGGTAATAATAACTAGGCTAAAGAAATTGTTTAAAATACTTTTTACTAACAATGCAAACGTTATAATGTAAAATTTTTACTGTGCAGTGTAGTCTTAAAAACCGAAATTATGTAATTATGATTTTTTAAATAGCGTGAATAAGTTGTAAATACAAATGACCTCTAAGCCTTTAAGACCTGCAAATGTAGTAAAAGTCAATGGGAATGCTGAGCATTCTAAAGTAATATAGCTTTAATCAATAATAATTACGTTTAAAGAATGGTCATTGCAGTGGCATTCACTTTCCAGTTTTAGGTTACTAATTCACTTTCCAGTTCTAGTTTTCACTTCTTACTTGTTCTCGGACAGATTCTCTCATACACTTTTTGGCATATATCCGAAACCTCATCGTAACTGCATGTTTTATACGTTCGTACTTTAGTTTAATATTTGCAGTCTTTATTTGATGCGAGGTTAATACTTGGATAATGTAAAGCGGTTGATAAAATAATTAATTTAAATATTTTAACTACAGGGTAAAATTACAGTTGTTAACATACCCAAAATAATTTAATGTTATTCAATAAAATTATTTTATAACTTATGTTACGATATTCGAATCCATAGTTGGTCTTATTTTTTGTTGTTATAGGCTACATTTAAGTGTATGAAGTGAAACATTCGGATAAGTTTATTTTTGCAAGATTAAAATACTCGTCGCACAAAGGGAAGGAATCACACGAAAGCCGGAGGCAGAAACGAGGCATGAAAGAAACTAATTTCAAGCCTCCTTTAATCATCCTTAACGACTTCTCCTGTGCCCCTTACCGACTTAAAATTTCCTTTACATACCCCATTTCTCCCCCAGCGAGGTTGTAAGACGAGGGGTCGAATGGGGAAGGAGAAGAGGAGGTTGACGCGTGACACCGATAGGGGAGACATCTGCGGTGAATTCGCGGCAACAAGTTAAACTGCTTGAAAACAGCGGCCTGAGGGTGGCCGGGACAAAATGCGACATCGTGTTCACCCTCTACAGTTGGGGAGGTTTTTTTTATTTTACTTTACCCATTTCTCCCCTTACCCCTCTAGTTCCTGAGGCATTCACAGGAGGGCTGGCTGTCTGGCCTGGGGGAGAGGCAGTCAAAACAGATTCCTGCAGGGACGGGGTTAGACAGAGAAGGGTGGCGTAATAAATGGGATTAAAGAAGTGTTTTATATCTTCAGACGACGGCTGCAACAGAAGGCTAAGTGAAAAGGCAGTGAAAAGGGAAACGAGCCGAGGAAGTAATCACCAGCCTAATTGAAAGATTTTGATTCGCATTTTACGCCCTACCGTCTTATATCTAAGCATTACTCCCACGTAAGTGTGTTCAAATTTCTGTGCACGGCACCAATATCACTTTTTTCTTACAATATCTGGGTGTACGGTGGCCAAATGGTCAGATCATTCGCCTCCCACCAAGGCGATCCAGGTTCGATTCTCGGCTGGGTCGGTCTCCGGGTTGTCACATGTGGGAATCATGCCGGACGATGCCGTTGATCGACGGGTTTTCTCGGGGATCTCCCGTTTTCTCCACTGCTCCATAGTCACCTCGTGTCACCCTTCACCTGCGCTAAATACCTCGACGTTAAGCGCTGACCAAAATGTCTCACTCACGTACATAACATCTAGGCATCAAAATTATTTCTTAGAAGGTATACAGTTTTATATAGAAGTAACTACTTTCCAACGGCAGTAAGTTGTAGCTGAGTAGTTACGCGAATTTTTCCCGAGCATACTAAATTGGCTAGTTTTTACAGAAACACCTGTATGACAAGCATCCTTGAATCATTGTCGCGTGTTTTCGAGCGTACAATATATTCGATAACCTGAAGATTTTTCTTCTTCATGTTTAAAGAGGTTGTTTCATATTTCCCAACGCGCAATCAAGGGCATGTAGTAGGGTCCAAGGCGGTTACTTTTTCGTTGGAACTTTTGTGCGGGATCGTTCAGTTTCTCTGCTACAAACATCACCACATTAAGGCGGCTTACAATGCACTTGATAGAACTGTTTGACGTATTGTGCACCCACCACTGCAGGTTGTCCTTGCACCTTTTGTATTTATGGGCGTATCCTCTTCACTGATGGTTAAGGGTAGATTTATTCAAGTCCCACGTCAGCCGTGCTTGGATCCAAAAAAATCCGCGTGCAACGCGACCTCATGTTCTTCAGAAAAGATTACTTACGGTAGCCTACACCCCGTTTCTCATAACTTCAGCAAAATTTAACATTTCAGACGGCACTGGTTCGTAAGTTTTGTAGAGGTCTGATGCTATGTCAGTCGACATTTCTACTCACGAAATGAATCTAGGATGTTCATTACACTATATTTACTGTTCATGTTGTCCTTAAGGGGGCCGTATGTCCAGGTCGCCAAGCGGTGTGCAGAGCTACGACCGTTAACTAATTATTCGAAAACTGTTCATTACACATGCACCATCTCTTCTAAAGAAAAGAATTTTGAGTACGTTACACGTGTGTATACCCGTTTCAAGTCCACCACTGCGCATTAAAGTATATTTTTCAGCGGCCGAAAATTGGCGAAAATTAGTGTTTTAGCGGCTTTTTTTACGTACGTAAATATTGGCGCTGACTCTTCTAAGAGGTATAGGAGTGGACAGTGCAATTTAATCTTTCATATTACGTCGGAACTTTCTGCGGTGGCTATATAATCATATTGGTCGAAAGTCTAAAGTTCATTGCACGTTTCAAACTTAGTCTCACATACAACAGGTTTGTAGCCTAAATTTTGAGCTATGGCTTTCTGAAAAGACCAATTTTAATAATTATGTTTACGAACACACTGCAACGCATTTTGAGCGCGTGGTAGGTGGCCGCCTTAATTGTGGTACATATGGTAGTTAATGCCCATATTTATGTCAGTTTTGCTGAAGTTATAAGAAACAGAGTACATCACTATTTGCACAGGGTTTCTTGTAGGACTTTGTTTGTGTCATTCATTCATCCACGTACTTCACAGACCGTGCTTCCAGAACATGGTAAAATGTTGCTAGTCGTCACATCTAGCTCTTCTTTCAAGTGGATCCTGACAAAAAAAAAACGTACAGAGTGTAGCGGACGTGTGTGGTTAACTAGTGATTGGGTGGATCACATGTGATCTGCAACATTCAATTTTAGTCTCTACTGCTTACATCTTACAGCGTGAGCTTTGTGAATATATACCCCTTAACAGTTAGAGGACCTGGCGCGAGGGCCGTGCTGTAGCGTAGTACGGAAAACATTTTTTTTTTGCGTAACCATTAAAAATGTCTCCAATGTGTTTATCTACGGAAAGAAGACACACTTCACACCGTGTCTCTGTGATTTTGATAATGCCGTCCGGTAATTAAAAACACGATTACCAAGATCCTCAAAAATACTAAAAATTACTTATCCACGCTGCTGTAGCTGAGAAACTATCAACCGTAATCGTAAAACAAAATCATAGAAACCTGCAATGGACTTTACATCATACCGTCCACAAACAAAGTAACAGGGCCGTCGCTTGAAGTCCCGTTGATAAACGGTTTCTACGAAAACACTGCAATCTAGTTTAGTCCTTCGCGCCTAGAGGCGATGAGGTGTTTGACAGACGTGTTATACTCGACTTATTGTCTTCCCCGTTTCCGTGCCTCGAACGTCAAGGAAAAGCTAAAGTCCATTAACTCTTAAGACATTTTCGAAAACTCGCCCGCTGGAGTACGGTAGATTATCTCAGTCGCGTAACCAGGTTTACACATCCACCAGGAAGTTCAACGCCTGCAAAGCTTTTCTTTTTAAGATGGCGGCAATAAACCAAAGCCTACATATTTTCTACACAACAAGTATATTTGCTACGTTCGCAATACATTATACATACGTTTACTTATAGTTTAATTCTTCTTTTTTTTATATTTAAACACAGAGCATCCAGTTTCACTTAATTAATACTATTCTGCGCCCAATGCCTATTTCTGTTAACCGCCGCTTAACCCTGTTCGAGAGTAAGGAAAGTGAGGAGTTGTTCAAGAGGCCGTCACTTAAAAATTTAAACTTGAAATTTTGACTCACCTATTGTACACATGGAGTTTTGTAGGTTTACAAAACAAATTGTAAACTTTACAGGAAAAGCACGTAATATACAAATGAGTCTGTGTGTCTATATATATATATATATATATATATATATATATATATATATATATATATATATATATATATATATATATATATGTGTGTGTGTGTGTGTGTATATATATATATATATATATATATATATATATATATATATATATATATATATATATATATATATATATATATATGTGTGTGTGTGTGTGTGTATACATATATATACTTATATATAAGTATACTGCTAAATTCTTATAATTTTTACAACAATTAGTTGAAGTGACACAAAAAAATAGGCAAACTGTTTTCAAGTTTTTTTTTTTTTGTAAACGTACAAAATATTTTGTAAAGTGGTAGCTTACTTTCTTTCCCACCGAAACCTCTGTTCATAAATTTGAATCCCTCTAGTTTCCTTAGGTATGCGTATTTGTAAAAGTTAGACGTCTTTAATGCCATGTGACATTCTAGTTGCAGTGAATATTCTAACATTAGTTTACAATCTTATTCATGTAAAAGTACGAGTTTATTGAAGAGTGTAGGGACGGACGTTGGCGCGGGCGAGCAGGCAATCTCGCGAGGCGCGGCCAGGGCTGAAAGGAACGCGACACCTGCGCGCAACGCCATTACCGGGTTGACAGCGGGTTGTCCGGCCAGACTCGCGCATGCGCCGCGGGGAGTAGACGCCCTGCTTCCGGGTCTTCAAGGCGTGACATTACACAAACACCGTCGTCGCCTTCCTCGTCGGTATTTCCGACCTGAGGTGTCGTGTTGCGAGCGAGTCCTCGCCCACGTGTGGCGACACATAGCGCGCACCGCCACGGCAATATTGTTTCTGGGAATTATTTTTATAACACTCTGCCCGTCATCCCACATTTCCTCCAGATACATACACGCACGTGACATTGTTGACGCAGTGTGTCATTGGTGAAACATCCTTCTCGCACTAGGGAGGACTCGGGTCCAATCCCCTGCTCCAGCCATCCTGAGTTCAGTTCTCCAGTGTCTTTCTTAAATCACTTCAGGCGAAAGCCGGTAGTTTTACAGGGAATTTAAAAAATATATTTCTTGAAGCGCAGCACAATTTCTGTATCGAAGAATCCATATATTATTTTGTCACAAAGGTGTCGTGTCGTAAACTGTACCTAATTATTTTAGTAGCTGTAAATCTCTTAGTTTTTCAGATTTTTGCATCCAAAGTATACCCAATTTTTTTTCTTCTGAAACTAAGCTTAAGTAGCCTATATGGAATTGTGCATCGTATGTCTGCTGTTAGTCCTAATTTATTTTCAAATTATTCTGAAAAAATAAACTTATGAGATTTTTGCACCAATGTGAAAAAAACCCCATTGCATGCCCTTAAACATTTCTTAATCGACTCTCACACTTTTTTCCCTCTGTATCTCTACCATGGTTTGTGCGGGTCGAGGACAGGTTAAGAGGGATAATATTTCCTTTAAAAAATGGAACTTTCAAAATGTGTACATTTAACAGTTAATAATATTGACATTGTCATACCGCTAATTAACACAGTGCTTCTCAAAAGTTAAAATTCTACGCAGCACTAAAATAATTAATTAATTGTTACTACCTATCAAACATGGTTTAAAATATATAAGTCATTTTACGATGAAAATTCAATGAATTCTTGCAATAAATCAAACCTTATTGGTCTGGTAAAATAATTGTTAACGTATTGTATGATTTTCGATTATAAATACATCACGAATATGACAAAAATATCAGTACTTACGGTACTCCTGTTAAAATAAGAGATTTATCCTCTAACACCATTGAGGAATTGACGCGCGATACAAACGAATACATTTAATAAATTGTCCAATGGTTAGTAGGCAGACGACAAGAATGTAATCCGTATAAAGAGTGTGAAAGGATTTGACGCACGCGTGAACAAATTCAAGTGTGGATGGCGATGTTATTTATTTGAGAGAGCATTGGCAGATGATAGTCTCTACAGGCCTATACTTTGACAGCTGTGCTCAGACATAGAGTGAGTCGTCTCTACTTCGAATGATTTACATAGTTTAAGGAGAATTGTACACGGCCATTTTTTAATACAGTATTACAATCATTATTATCTCACAACAGATATCAGAAAATATAGAAGTAGTTTATTACTAAACAATCTAAATTCCCAAAAAAATTCACATTTCGAGCATGAAATGGCAAACATATCTACATGCATTCTGTAAACGTTTTAGCATGAAAAATATAGATGGTTATAGACGGCCATACAGGTGAAAAGAAGAGATATGGGCTACACTAAGTCACTCGCCTATTGCAACATCACTCCTACGCACAAGGCGCTGCTATAGCCTAAATTGTTGTGGTCGCAACGCTGGAACATATGGACTTATTATGTGAACGAATATTTTATTGCTCAGAAGTCTGTACTAAAGTTATCTATAGACCCTTACATCAGTTTAGTCTCAACCTCAGAAATTAATTTTGTTACATAACTGCGCGAAAGGGCCGTTTTTGTCACGTTGAAGTGTTCTAAATCAGTATTTTAAACACTTTCAGGGCCACCTTGTCTAGGATAATGATTGAAAAGTATTTTTTACACTGTTAAAATTTTTCGTAAGTTCACGGAAATATTTACAGAAAAGTACTGTAACTTTACGGAAGTGGCTTCCGTAATTTTTGTTTACGGAAATTTGTCCGTGTTGTCAGTTAACGTATGTTTGACCGTAATTTTCCATTAATTATTGGAAATATGTTTATAAAATTTTAAAGCGTATTTTACTGTGTTTCTTATTTTAAAAAAATTGTGGTATTAATGATCACTATGACTCCTAGAGTTAATGTGCATGCACACTGGTGCTAAACGAAGAGAAGACAAGAAAAGCTAATATAATAGAAGCGAAGCACTGCCTCCTGGATGTCAACACTTTGCCGGGAAGAGAAGAGATGCGGAGCGACGAGCAATACAGACAAGTACTCGTATCGCGCGTGGAAAAAGCGCATAACAGCCCAGTAAGTGACTGAAGTGTTCCGAGGAGGCCACACACGTCTTATATTCTCCTTACTGCATCACAGCTGAAAAATATCACGCCTGTTCTCTGCGTTCCGCGCTGGAGGGTATGCACCGTTCATTGATTTATTTCTATAGAATAAAACCTTTTTCTCTTATTGATACTAATGAAGTTCTGTGAAATCAGGATGTCAAATAAATTGTCTCTTACAAAGTTGACATCTTACCACTGCATGGAACTGGTTTACTCGTAAGTTGTCACTGTGGTACAGTGGTAAGAGCTTCTGCCTACACAGCAGATCCGAAACATTTTCGGGTTACTAAATAGTGTGTCGAAATCTCGAGAAAACATAGGAAGTAAGAATGTGTCGAATTTCTGGAAAATGGAGAAAATTAACTTTTTGCGGAAAATGGATTTTCCGTAATTTTACAGAGGATTCCATTATCAAGAAAAACTGAGTATTCGTTATTTTACGAAGATTTCTGGATAATTTTTGCCTGTTTTTTTTTTCTGTAATTTGACGGAAATTTTTTCTAACAGTGTACTCCGACCTTATACGATAACTTTCGAGCACAATACAATCAACGTATACACTTTGACTGTTACTAAGGTTGCTTCTTTTATATTCAAATGTGGTAAGAAGCTATATATTGAACTAAAGAAAAATAAACGTTACTGGGGTTTAAAAAGGGTTCATTTTGTCGTGAGCCGGCTTTGGTTTAGTAAAGCCAAAATTATCGCATATAGCTGTTCAGCATGAACGGAGTTCCAGTTTCCATGCAAAAGTACTAAATATATTCTACTTACGTTTCTCTGCGAAAAGAACACACACTTGAAACTATGTTACTATAATTTTTAGGACAATTATTTCGGGTCACCAATTGCTACAAGTCCTATACGAAAAGTACTATTATGAGTGCACTGTACGTCATTTTAGCGCACCGTGAATAGAGACGAGGCGGTTCCCGTCTAGCGTCGTAGTCAAACAGAACCTTATCGATCCCTTGTCTCCGCGGTTCTAGCGATGAACATTACCTCTGATACAAATGCATCTCAAGTCCACATTGTTTCATTTGTTGTCTGCGTTAGAGCTCGGATTGATATAGTAGTATTCACACAGCCCCGACGATATAAATACACACACAGCAGAATCGGGAAGCAAGGAAAGGGAAAGTGATGTTTCCGATGTGACATTCTTAATCGCTCGAAAGTTTTACACGTCACACAGAATGCAATATTTTTTTATTTGTTTGGGTGGTGTTATTTACTTTTCGTCTCGTTAACCTTAAGCACGTTCACGAGCCAAAATTGCACAATTTTATACTTGTGCGTGATAGTTTTCGCGTCGTGAACTTTACTTATGACTAGGTTTTTAACTTGTAAACATACTTTAGCGCTCATGGTCTTCCCATTGCGGCATTGTAAAATTTACGAGTTACGGGGACATAGGAATAATAACAACCAAATAACTTACTTGAATTAAATAATTTGAACTGAAATTAGATAATATAAGCAATATTTTAAAAGCTTTAAAATAAACGAATTCCTTTGATCTAAGTTTTAAAAAATCGGAAAATGGTGACAATTTTCTTCATATATGGCAATTTTTAAAAAAACATAAAACGACTTTGTTCTGTGTTTTTTTTTTCTGCGTTTTCGCATACCCCACACAATTTCATTGTAAAGATGTAGTCGTAAGTAATGTCTATAAAACGATCACTATGTCGCGCAAATATAAAATTATGAATATTTACCACGTGAACACCCAAGGTCGATGGGCAGCATTGTCGTAGTCGCGTTGGCGAACTCCACCCGAGAGTGACAAGACGACATGCTGTATTTCCATGAGATATCCTCTCGGATATGTAATGGGATAGTTTTCCTCCTTGCCTTCCACAATCTGTGGCGTTGACCTAGTTGTTCTTTCGCCTTTAGGAGGGATTTTTCGCTCCAAGGTCAACAAAGTGCCCTGAGCCGCTCATCCGCCATCCAAGAGGATTGTTGGCACCAATAGAAGAGGGCCTCTTATACGGGTAGTCACTTGATATGTGGACGCATTTTATCACCATTCCCTGGACGGTGGTTGTCATGGAAGAACATGATACTGAAGAGGAAGAGAGGGGGATATGCGGTGGTATAGGTGCCGGTCAACTCGCCTTCCATCTTAGTGAACCTGGTTTGATTCCTGGAGGGTTTGTAGCTAATTGCCGCGTGTGGGAAGTGTGACAGACGCTGCCGTTCGCCAGCGTGTATTCTCGGGGTACACCCCTCTCCACCGCAATGGCATTTCGTCAATGTCTCGTTACTCTCCTTATGTCCTCCATCACCAACGTATACAACGTGCTTCAAACAATATGTAACGTGTAGACAAATAGGTTTTCTTAATAAACATTTCCACATGTGACCGTTGTGCCAAATCACAAGTTATCAGTGTTAAGACACAATGCTTACTAAAAACATTATTTCTAAACCATTAAACGTAGCTAAACACGGCCTTTTCTGGCTATCATTCTTTGAAACGTACTAACCGGATCTGCGGCATGTGAAACTCAGATAGAAACTTACAGTGCATTTTGCTACAATATTTCCACCAAAAACATTATTGTTACAGCTTAGTGTCCTATAGTAAACATGGATCGGCTGGAAAACTCACGCTAGTTCAGCTCTTGGCTCGTTGTACATGGCAGTGTGACATTTGATGTGCACTTATGGTCACCTTTATAGCCTCTAGCGCGCAAAATCCGCGGCGCGCATAGGCGGCACCCTAAAGTACTGGTTTAGAACTCTGATCAATATTTAATTCTTACTCACTCAGTAGTTTTAAATGTAGGTTTAAATATAAAAATACCACATAATTTTGACTGGATTTGTAAACGTAACGCAACAGTTATTTGCGTCCAAAATTATTTATACAAAGGAAATACTTTCTCTCCGATCAACTTATGATAAGAATGTGCAACAGTCGGAAAATCCTACTTATTTCTCGCGTTGACGTACTTTTTTTCCCCCAGTTCCGCTGAACATCATGTCATGCTCGTCGGGGCTAAGTCGACCGCAAGATCACAAAAGACAGTTGAGTTGCACACAACTGTAGACAAGGGCGAGAATTTGAAGTGAAGGTTTTTGCCATGAAGTTTGTTAACGAACCAAATAAGAATTTGCTTGGAGAGGTTTTGGGAAACCACGGAAGACGGGGGTGATTAAATACCGTCACATGCTATTTGCACCGACGCAACGCAAGTGCAGAGCAAGTTAAACTGTTCTTCTACGGCATTACGTGAGTATGTAAATCCAATGCAGTGCAACCAGACGCAATGCAAGTGCAAATTTTGCGTTGCACCCATGAAAAGCGATATTTAATCGGCCCCCACTGCATCAGGAACCAATGCCAGGTCGTGCTGAATGCGAGTCTAGCGCCATACACTGAGCTTACCGTTGTAACGTCGAGCTCGTTGCAACAGTGAGGCACGGTTTGACTGTCAGACTATCTTCCAAATATAATTCACTGTTTACAACATTCCGACATGTTTACAGCCGACAAATATTTCCTGTTCGTGGCTGTCGGCAATGTATGTACTGGTGACTCTCATGATAAACATTCTCTATGAGAGGTAAAATGAATTTGATAAAAGTTTAGTACTACATAAAAAAAACAGCGTATATAGGCCTACGACGTTCGGATTTTTAAAATGACATGAGCACGTATCATAAAGTTCGGGATAATTCTCCTTTTTACTAACATTCTTACGAAAAATTTCCATTGTTATATTTTACAACACAGTGTAAAACTACTTCTGTACGGTACTCTACGGTATCTAACCTCAACATATAAGCCTATATTGTAAAACATTTTCAATCGTAAATAATTATATGATTATTCTGTTGTTACATACGATAATATGTTTTTATTGCCCATAGCGTGCCAACGGAATCTACTTTCGTTGGAGGTTAGGGGTCGGGATTTTTGTCGGGGAGATCTTAATTCTGATTGGTAGGGACCTGCGAATTAAGCGCTATTTTCGTATTGCAGACTAGACTACAGACTATTGCTCGCTTCCACGACATTTACCATTAGTTGAGACTTGAAAATTTCGCGTTTTATTTTGAACACAAGCTAGATTTCAAGTGATTGTAAGATCGTATTATACTTTCGCAGTTGGTCCTGAACCTATTTGACACCTCCTGGAGAGCACGGAGTCAATAATACAGAAGCAACATAACGGTGACTCAGCCATGTTGTATCACCGTATCAGCGAGCAGCGAATGACAAGCTGTTGCCCGCTTCAAGTAAACAGATTAGTCATTCAGGTTAGTATAATGGCCAGTGAATTCGCGAATTTTTCCGGTCTTTATCCATTAGTACACAACGTCGTAACTTGCAACAGGGAACTCTTGTAACATAACCTTGCTCTCTCCACTTTTACTCTCTGTAATATCTCCAAATAAAAACTTTAACTTGGGCAGATATAGCTTACCAATTATTTTACTAGTGTATGAGCCCTGGGTTGTACGACTTGGTAAAATAAAATTAATTGAAACAGTTATGATAAATTGAGAGAAAACAAGTGGTGTGAAAAGAACCAAATTTATTACATATAACCTTACAAGAATATTAGTAGGGCTCATAAAGAAACATAAATTGGATCATCAATAAGATTTCGTAACGTATTATTGAAAAAAAATAATCAGTGACTTTGCAATTATGAGAGACTATAAATTAAGATATGGAAACAAATTTGAGTACTAATTAAATATTTGCTTTCCTAGGCTCTTACTAGATTGTGAATTTGTATTGGAAAAAAATTGAAAATTAAATGTTGGATGTTAATTCAATGTGATGAGTCAAAGAAAAATATAAAATTATTATTTCCTCCACAATATTAGCTAGAATGGTAGGGTAACGTTTCCTTCAAACTTCTTTGCTTTGTGGCAATATAATTTAGAGTAATTCTTCTGTTCGTTTTTAGGAAATACTGCAAAAATTGTGAGGATTCAGCTTGTGACATCTTATCCAGAGTATTCGTGGGGTTAAAATTTTTGCACTACTTTAAGAAAAAATAATATCCTCAAAATTTAAATTTGAGCAAAGTTGTCCACAATTTCGAAACTATTTCATGGTGTGGAATTTTTTTCTTGTCGTTACGGGAGGGCTGGGACTGCTTACCGTTGAAGTCTCCGCCGTGAAGAAAGAAATTTCGAAAACTCTTCTGAGTTTCGAAAATATAAAAGAATATTGGCATCACGGGAAACGTGGTACTCCACGTCGTACAATTCTTCTCCCAGTTGGCCAGTAAGAGGTAATGCCAGGCTAGGATTCGCCCAACATATTTCCTGGAAGACGGAAACTAGAAGGCCTGGATATCTTCTACTCTTCAGTCGTAGAAAACATTTCCCCGCTGCTTTCCAACAGGAACAAATGCAGCGCCAGGTCTCGTAGATTCTCTTCAAAAGGAATTATAAGGCAAAAAAGGTCGTCTCGAGGCATAATCTTACTCGAGAAAGTCTTCGTAGCCGGACCTCTACGTAGATTTTTCTTCCATTTTCTTCCCTACGACGTTCTATATTTTAAAAAAAATTTCTTTCTTGTTGATTCCAAAGTGAAGGCAAAAATTCTGCTTCAAGAAACGCAGTGAACATGGAAGTTATTCTTTCTACTAGCAAAAATCGATTAATGTGTGGTCTGCAAATGATCAGAATTTTAAATCAAATTACGTTTTTTTCCTAGTAAGAGCCTTTACAAAATTGTATGATTGTTAAAACCTTTCCTGAAAATATACCATACATTTAACAAACATAAAAATTTAAATTAACACTAGTCACAGAAAAATATTACTAACATAGCACAATTACTTATTTAAATAATTACATTACCTGAATGTCAAAGACATAATAAAATTCTAAGCAATAGCTGTGCATAGGCAATATGTGTATGTTACACTCTTTTAACCAATAATTTAAACTTCCACGCCATGGCATGTTAAGTAGTCACATGCACAAATGACATCACACAAGATCCAAGGCCAATGACATCATGGATTGTGTTGAAAGCTGAAAAAGTGTATGTAAAAAAGTCTTCCTAAACAATATGGGAAGTTTTTCCTTCCATAAACAGTTTGGGACAGTTACCTATATTATGTTTGTAAATGGAGCAACAGATTAGCATCGTTACTATAAAACTGTGGTAACATCAGCATGTATTTAATTGTTGCCATAAATTGTAGGAATGCTACCAATGATTTATTAGAAACAAATGTACCATCATATAGTAAAATTGGGTCACTGTGTGACCTTTTGGGGTGACTTCAAGCCTCATTAAATTTTTTGTTGTAATATAGTAAAAATATTAAATTGGTAGTTTAAATAATGGTTTACAAATCTCAAAGTCACATATTTATTTCTCAAACAGCCTAAAAATAAATCATTTCTATAGACACAAAGTTGCCTCTGCTGTCAGAATGAAAGCATGGTTTACGAAACCAACTGCATTAACACTTCTATACATTGCTGTGGAATATTTACAAATACATTTTTCAGTGGCAGGTCAGTGAATTCTAGTCTGTTCCGAAACGGTTACGAATTTTTCATGTTCTTACTGATAGGTGGTCGAGGAATTTTCGTCGTTTTCAGGGGATATGTTTTTGGACTGTCGTGACATTGTAAACCAGCATGACTGCTGAGCCATCTCTCTCGGTCGAATCTTCATTAGCGAGATGGTATGTGGAGGGTGGGTTGATGAGAGGGTTGGTCGCTGTTCCACGCACGAAGCCACACTACCGGTTCCCGTGGCAAGATGGCGGAGCAGGCACGCGTTGGTGGAATGTTAACGTGTCGTGCCGCGTTCACCTCGCGGGGTCAACGCCAACCTCACTTATCGGCCGAAAAAAACAGGAACCCCCTCTTCCCTCACCACCTAACATCCAGCGACTGTGGTTACCGTGGATCGTGACACGACTGCGAGCATGATTCCTACCCAGTCGTGTGTAACGACACGTCGTGGATACAGCCCCGTTAGTTTATTAGGCTGCCGAATGGGGAATTAAATTGTTTTTCGTCTCCCGGAGGTAAGGAAGTTCGCCGCATCCGTGTGATAGATGGCAAGATAGCTTGCAGCATCCGACGAACGTGCCAGCATGCCGATACGCGGCTTTAAAAACACTCATGAATAATTCATTTCGTCGTCGAAAATACTTTCTATAGGACTCCTTGGTGTTCCTTGCAAGTTCTGGTGTTGGCTTAAACTCTGATGTCACTATGTTTTGCCGAAAAAATCCAAGGAGGTTTTTAAAGGGAATATTCTCCTTGTGTATGAATACGCAGGTCGCTATGACGAAGTAGAAGGAAAATAATCGGTATGTCCTTAATATATGTGTATACACTTATACACACACTTCAGCACTCCGTATTTACTGTGTCTTAGACTGCAGCTGGGAAATAATAATTTGTCATAACAATCCGACAATGATTGTATCGAATAAAACGTGCATGCTTTTAAAGTGTTTTCAAACATTTTCTATTTCCATAAACCATAGTTATTGCCGTCACCATTATAGCCATTCATTGACATGACGGAAAAATTTGTAATTTCATAGCAGGCCTACATACATGTAATACTCGCAGTTACTGTGGTAGCTAAAATTTCGTTTGTTATCTGAATCACGACTCAATTACTGCAATGTAAATCATTTAACGCGTATAATTCGAAAGAAATAGTACATATATATTGCACACAGAGGCTTACCGTAAAGAAACGGGAAGGGTGGGGGGAGGAGACAGGGGTCATCTTCCCTAGTTATTATTGGTAGAGACCCGGAAATGTCGCGGGTTCAACGACCAGTCGGCTGGACTGCACAGTCCTGTATACACTCTTACTTCAGCCACTTGTTCAATGGCTGCTGCTCCAGTGAGTGGCCAGTTGTACATGTGACAAGGTAGCGCAGGAGTCAGTGATTGTTTTCATGCGAGGTCGACTATTGGTTCACAGTCCTCAATGAAGGGTTTCATCAACAGAGCTTCAATCGTGAAAATTAAAAGCATGAAGAAGAGTTTGAAATCTAACTTCTACTCGAATTAATTAGCGAAATTTCCGGGTCTCTAAGTATTGGCCACTACGTACCAGACGAGTCGTATTTAATTGGACGGTAGGCATTGTCTGATGTTGCATTCCACAGCGACATCCTGTCCGCACCTTGTAAAGTCATTAGACTTGACTGTTTGTTGGGTTACGCAAGTCCAGCTTACCAGATGATTACTGACTTTCGCTTGTACTTGGAGCTGTTACCGTATTTGACTGAGCCAATAAGAATCCCGACTTTGTAATATGTGATGCCTGTTGTTGGACTGCAGACAGCTACGTTGTATCAGACGTGTATCACACAATAATACATGTCGCAATAAACTACAGTAATTTCCCGGGTAAGTTGGCACAAAACATTTTCGCGGCATACAATCATCTCTGTCCATTAGTACAGTAACGGTGTGTTTTCGTTTCTTTCACCAAATAACATTATTTCCTCTTCTATATGCGAATATTGCTCCTCCAAAATATTTACATGCAGTTTTGCATAATCCTGTGTCCCTGGATAGATCAAATGCCATTTTTGAAACATTCAGTTTCAGTCATCTAATTATTCAGTAATGTATTCAAACCTAACATACTAAATAAGCAAAATTCTCCCCGCCGATTTTAGGTTTACGGTACACGAATATCTGACAGTTAAACTATCAAAAAGGGTTCTTTGTAGATCTCTCGAACGACCGAGAAGGATCATACAATGAAATTGCACAAGCAATTGCGTGTAATGAGGATGGAAAACCTTCCTGTGTTCATTCTGGCAGGATGGACCCAACGACCTCTTCCAATGATAGTCAGATACCTAGCCGCACAAATATGCACGCCTCGTTTACTTATCAAACGATGCGCGTTCCGAAACTGCTAAGCAGTACAACTGGCTTCTCAAAACGCAATAGTCTATAGGTTTCCTTCAAAATATTTTACTTTCAACTGTGAGTAATATTATTTCTTTCTTCCAGAATTAGTTTGTAATTCTTGCAGGTAAACGGAGAAGCCATTACTAGCTGCCTCTTCCCAAAAGAATTTCTGTAAAACACACTTAAGCTATACTTACTTATACACATGTCTGTCGACAGAGCAATAAATACAAGAAAAAAGTGAACAGTTACCGTAAAAACATCACACAGATATTTCGAAATGATTTTGTACTATGTACCCAATTTTTATTTTCGAAACAAAAATTATATTATTTTTTTCTATAAATTTTAACCAGCTACAATTATAAATATAAATGATTACGGAATAATTAGGTCATACTATCACATATTTTACACACGCACGTATATTACCGTTTTAAATAACCGCGTTTTTTTATTGTAAAGTAATATTGGCAGAAACAGTATACATAGACAGAGGCAGTGGCCTTAACAGCAATGCTTAGTTTTTGTGATAAACCTTCGCACACCACAGAAAGTGATATTCTTTTATCTCTATGGTACAGTCACATGGCCAACACAAAACGACCAACAACATCACTAGTTTTCTTTTGCATCTTCCCGCTCCAAAAATAGGAAATGCATAGAGATAGGTGACATTCTGCAGAATATTTCTTGCCAATGTATGTTCTAAAACAATGTATCATCCTGCGCCTTGTAATATTGGACAACGGGTGTACGGCACGGTCACAGACTAAATAGAAATACAGAAGTAAATTTACTTGGTGGGTCATTTGATACGTCACTGCTTATTGACTGCCCGATGCTGTTGATACCAGCCCTGTGTCTGTATGGCTCCTGCATGTTACGGCAGGTTTCCTATTAGCCTGGCTGCCGGTTATAAGGACAACTGCCTTACGCTGATTGGCGGTTGGCGTTTCCGCCATATTGCTGGCCAACGAAGCCATTTTTCTGGCGAGTGTCACTGAGTTCACCGTACAGCCGGCTGTTTAACTTCTGTATTACTAAAGATCCTGTAGCTTGGTTAATCATATTACAGACCTATCACAAACATCCAGTAGATGATAACTATAAAAGAACATAAGCACGTTACATTCAGGCCTAGCAAAGTAACACTGAAAATAGAGTATAATTGTAGCTACCATACTTCTGTTAAAATAGGGAAAATAAAACAGTTTAACTGTCGGTACTATATATGTTCTGTAGAAGTTACCATCTATCGTGTAAAAGCAACAAGGCTCTTTGTTTCTTGTACAAAACAGAATATTGACGGAACTTTCCAGAGTAGAAGAAACAACTAAACGGTTTTATTGTCCTTATTTTAACACAAGTATGGTACCTGCAACCATACTCTATTTTCAGTGAAAGTTTCACGAGATGTACTAGTATCCCCAAGTATACATAGATACACTGGAAAATCGCGGGAAATGTTAAGTGTTTGCTAGGCTTCAAAATGCTACATAAACACTGAAGGTTATGTATCGATTTTGGCTATAATTTTTTCTGAAGCTCTCTGTTTATCTTCAGCAGGCATCGTTAGGACTGTACAGCTTTAAAACAGGACGTGTGCTCTTTGTTCCAAAACTGTTCACTCCAGTCAATGAATTCATAATCTAATACTACAGTTAAATGGAGTCTATGTAAACCTTAAACAGTATCCAGTGCCTCTAGACGTGCTCTTCCTTCTCATTTCGCGCAAGATGTGACGTTCGCTAGATCTTGCGCAGGAATGGTATGTTGCACGAGTTCAGCAGCTATTGTGGGACGTACGAGGGCAGCTCCAGTCAAGGACGAGAACGTGCAGACACCGGAAGGCAGGAAGAGGATCACCGGCGCGGCTATGACGAAGTGCTAGGCACCAGGAGGTGGCTGTGCCCAGGAAGGACAACGTTGTGCACTCCGGGCATGTAGCCGGCTGTTTGTCTTCGCGGGGGTGCAGGGCAATACACGACGGGGCCATAAGTCCCACCGCCGAGAAACAAGTGCTGCTGCCCAGGGGTGGAGGGCTTCCGCCCTTCCTTCGTGACTGGTCATCGCCCTCAAGACAAAGTGGCCGCTCCCACGGCGATGATGACTCACCCCCTACCTAACACCCCCCCCCCCTCTATACATCCCTTTTCTCACATCGACCGTGGTCCTGGGGAGCGCAGCATCCGCGCAGCACACCTCACCAGCTACTTCTTCGCCTTTCTTCTCGCCAATTACAACTGCATTCCTGATTCTTAAATAGCGCTCTTTACGCCAAAATATGCTCGTTTGTAGACCGTCTTGGGATTAATAATAAGGGAATAAATGAAGGGCATGAGGAGAGACTATGATAATCCAATATGTATCACAAATGAGTTACGCACATGAAAAGATAAGTACAATGTGACAACGAAATTTAACTAAAGTCATTATTGTTTATAAATTAGGTTTTTAGTTACTATAGTATACAGCCAACAAAAAACAAGCACCTACACAATATTATATTTGTATATATGAGACTATTTAATTGGTTTAATAAGCTATGCGAGTGTGGCTTGCAATAGAACCATTACTGCACTGTGCTGCCATTTGTGGTTATATTGCTTAATATCTGTAACATAGCATTTGCTATGTTAAAGGCTTTAGTAAATTTTCATTGTGTTTGTTGATATGCTTGCTTCCAAGGCATACAGCGGTGAGGTCTTTGGCTTAAAGTATTCATGTTATAAATGATTTTTGTTTATTTAGTATAATCTATGTATTAAATGAGTGTTTGTTCTTTGCACTTTGCACCAGAGCTTCCATGACCCGCCTTGAATTTTGTGATATTTTATAATTTTTGTACATAGATCATGGACGTGACCAGAGATAGTATCGATTTACAGTGAGGTTGTCTGTTAGGAGGGTTACGGCAGGTGTACCTTGCAGGAGTGACAAAGGAGAGTCGAGTAGTTTGAGGAAAAATTAAATTTTTTTATGGAAATTAGGAACGTTCTTGACATTGGTTGGAGTATGAAGATTTTTTTTGGCTCGCTCCAGAAATGTGGAAATCTGGATATTCATATTATGACTACTAATAGTAACGTTCGGTAGAAGTATATTGAGCCAACTACAGGAGACGAAAACGTTTTGTGCGGTGACGACGTTTTTTTTTATGCTTCCAGAGAGTGACGCAGGGAACTGTTTAGCTATGGTGGCTTATACTCCTTTGTCTACATACTAATGGTGAGATAAACTTGCTCAGCCTTCGACTACGCCCTTTTAGTAAC
>PNEQ01073978.1:0-14567 GCA_003012365.1 Medauroidea extradentata
GTTTATTATGACCCATCAAAAGGACGGCCATTCTGAACCAGTCGAAGAGAAGAAGTGAGGCTTCAGGTTAAAAAGACAATACTTATTCAGCTCAGCTTATTACGCATGCGCAAAATCCAAAAGAGGGGAAAAGGCAAACAGGTGGGGTCAGAAGTGAGGGTTGCTAAGGAGGGGAAAGGGGGGAAAGGCACATCACCCTGAATTAGCGTTCATGACTACCCGAGTAGACGGCGCGAAATTCAAGCAGAGCGGAGACACAGACGAAACTAAATTTTAAGTTCATATCAAAAGTACAATTTAAGGAGGACGAGCTGAGAGTCAGCTCAAGCTCATCCCTGGGGAAGACAATGGTGTACCACCACAGTCTCATACTAGCATAATAGCCCCAGGTGACCCCCCCACCCCTTGAGGCCTTAATATTCCAGAACAAATTAAAACTACGTCAATAAAAACATGTAATTAGGGACACATATCCTCAAGGCCATGTTATCTTGTTCCTAGTTTTTTTTGCGATGTTTATTTATAACGCTTAAATAAGAGCAGATATCAAAAAACCTGTCCGGCAGATTAGTTTAAAATCGTCTTCTCCGTGTTGCCTTATTTTTTCAAGGCAGTCAATACTATGGTTTTGGCTAATTATGTAACAAACGAAATTCTGGTTAATTGACTTTTTAGTCGAAACCGTCTAATTTCTTCCTTTGAAAAAATTTGTTATCACGACAAAACAAAACTGCGCGACAGATCTTTGATATCTGCTCTTGTTTAAGTTAAATAAAAATAATTATCGCAAAAACAGTATAAACTAAATGTTATATGCTCCAGCAGGCGGAGATGATCAATGCTGTACGGTAGTTAGAAGCTATGCATAATGACTGGCTACAGGGGAAGACGGTGACGGCAACCCTACGATGCATTCACTTTACTGCGAATATTCTTCTGACAGGACGCCAGAGCACTCTTACAATTTCGGATGTCACCTGCAAGCGAAACACGTATGAACGGGCGTACACCATGGTAGGCTATGAAGGGGAATAGAAAACAGGCGAGAGCATGCAGAGTCGTGCGACAGCAATACTAAACACACAGGTGTGTGTGCCAACTCCACGACGCCATAAATCATCTCCCTGCCGCGCCACTAGCTGCGTGTTTCTTTTCCCTCGCCCGACAGTCGGTTCTCAACCCTTTCCTCTCCGTCCTTCAACAGCCTCATGCGCTTCCCTGGTCCAGACTCTTCCTTCGCAACATCCCGCCTCATAGCCTCCCACCTCTTTACACGACATGAAAGGCGTTTCCCACACTTCCCTACGCCTGGCTGCGTGTTTATCCCCTGGCCCCCACCGCCCTTCCAACCTCTTCGTAGCGATTCGGGGGGAGGGTTGTGAAACAGACAGCTTTCCCTTATGGCGCTTCTTTTATGAGGGCAGCGCCCAGCAAGAAGGAAAAAGGAAAACTTTTTGAGGCCTGAAAGTGCGGAGCACAAGTTATGCATTTACCACTCAGGATAATTTCTCAAACTGGCGGGTTTTCCCCTGGCACTCCTATTCCTCCTACCACTGCATTCCCCTTCCGCCCCATATTACACACCTCCTCGCAGAATGTTAAAGCCTCTCTTATTGCAGCATTCGTGTTCGCTTTTGCACCGTACTACGATGTGTGATGGTTTACAAAGCCCTTTAACAACGAGATGAGAGTGAAGTGAGGCGAATGGACAACACCACTTCATGATTAAGCAAGGATTCGAAATCATGACCTCTTTATCACCGCAGACCGGAGTCGGAGTCTAACCGAATATGCTTGCTGGGAATCTTGTGAAGCTTGCAAAGTGTTACATCACGATACATGGTCGATTTACCCAATAGGGAAATTAAGGTTTTACGTCTGAAGTCTCCCTCAGTTAGAGACGGTACATACAATGTTGATACAGGCGGTTCAGGATAAAGTGAGCACTAAAAAAACCCCTGCTGAAATTATATTTTTAGCCAGTTCTTATATTTCCGCGCTGTTATGATTACCAAGAGCCTCGACTGGAGGACGGGCTAGCGACGACGGCAGTGCAATTAGGTCAATAGTTTCACAAGACAAGGTCCTCAGCGATTCTCCCACCTGCACTGAAGTGTGGTAATGTAATGTAAAACATTGGGGGAATCGAGGTCTGTCTCCTTTAACGGTGTTCAAGTGTAATAAAATCATAATTTCATATTTCTATGAAATAGTGTTAGTTTTGTAGGCGATACTCGTTAGTACAGTTACCTCTTACAAAATAATTTTAGTTTTCATAGTTTTCTCATAACGGTGTGACAAAGTCAACATTTGTTTGTTCTGCTGCCATGCAAGTAGTGAAAACCAATTGACCTACTTGAATAAAATGATTCACTATGATATTACAACTCATGAGCTACGCAACAAAGTATTTAAAATACCATACCGTGCTATTTTGAATTTTTTTAAAAATTTCGCAAATGTACTGGAAAAAGTTGAAAACTCAGCAATTTTTTTAAATACAAAAACAGTTCACAGGATTTTTTGAAAATGTTTTATTACGTAGCCCGTGGCATGATATTTCACTGTGAATTATTTCACTTTAAGTCACCTGGTTTTCACTACTTACATAGCAGCAGAACATGTCAATTCTGACTTTGACACACCGTTATGAGAAAACTATACGAGTTAAAACTATTTAATAAGAGGAAACTGTACTCACAAGTATCTTCTACAAAACTAACACTATTTCATAGAAATATAAAATTATGATTTTATCGCACTTGAACACCCTTAAGCTTTCCAGCCGTCACCAGCTAAAAGCCACCGAAATTAGATTAACATAGTTAAGTTAACCGTAACCCTCACCCGTAACTTAACCACTTAACTAGTTTCAGTATAAAGTGCCTACCTCTGACTACAGCCATCCAACCACTTAAACTTATGTGTACAACTGTTGTAAAACATCTTTATAACAGCACGTAGCGGCACACAATAGGAAACGCCAAACCTCTCTGGACACGGCACTTGACGTTTGCGCGGGTAAGAGAAATCGTGCACTCGGTAGGAACACATAAGGTTTGACAAAAAATTATTAATTATATAAAAGACATGTATGTCGATTTCAGTTGACTTTATAATAGTATTGTGGTATTTAATAGGAAACTGCACTGAACTATTTTGCGTATAACTTCGTTGCCAACCATACAAGCATTAAGTCACCTATAGTTTATGTTGAATTATATGCAGTAATGGCTAGTGATATTTTTCTTCAACAGGTTCAATTTTAAGTTCTCACTTTATTACTAACCACCTATAATAATAGTAGAGGGAAACAATGGCGAGTAACGGGATAATAGGGATGTACATGTTAAATTGTATTTGACGCGGTCCAGTCATCATCTCATGATATCGCTTTTCGACGAAAACAGTTTTCTACATTGATAAAGGAGAACGTTGCTATACAGAAATAAAGTTTTTGTGAATAGTCGCATAGTACAAACATAATTAGTTAACAGCACCTTGCAACGAATACTCAAGAAGATGCCATACTTCAGAAAAAGTATAATGACAAGATGTGAGTATTCATTGATATACGCCATTGCTTGCCACTGTTGCCAAGTTGCAGATAAACCCACAAAAACATAATACAATTTTTTATGTTTTTTTTTTGTGTTTTCGTGGGTTTATCTGCGACTTGGCAACACTCGCAAGCAATGGCGAATATCCATGGAAAATCATCTTGTCATACATCCCTATTGCAAAAATCTTTCAAAGACCAAAAATGATAATATCATTCACATAGGTACAGAAGGGTATTTCGTAACATAAGAAGAATTTCGCGTGTTGTTACTCGTGACTAGGGACTGGTGATTTTCCCGAAAATATTTTTCACCAGTTTGTTTTAGTGCCTTACGTGCACACATGCACATCTGCTTCGTGGTTATGAAAGCGTGGCTGTGTCACAGAATATTTAGGAATACAAAAGTGAAATACCCGGTAGGACAGCGAACTCTGTCACACACGCCAGCAAAATGGCTTCCCTGGCCAGCAACATGGCGGAGACGCCTATCGCCAATCAGCGTAAGGCGACTGCCCTGCTAGCCGGCAGCCAGGCCAATAGGAAACATGCAGTAACATGCAGGAGTCAATTATACACAGGGCTGGAATCAATAACCTCGGGCAGCCAATAAGCGGCAGAGTTTGCCCATATCAAACGAGCCGCCACGTCATTTCATGTCTGTATTACTATCTAGTCTGTGGCTGTGTGCAGAAGCGTCACTTACTTGACTATGCCAATCAGAACAAGCTTACTGCGACACAATACGTCTGTGATAAGCACAAAGAACCCCGAGACGCTGAGAGTATAAATCATCCAATCACCGACCACGAAGTAGAACTGCAGATGTGCACATGAAGAGTTCAAGCAAAGTGATGCAAAAGTATTTTCGCGAAAATCAGGAGTCTCTACTAATGACGCTACTTGTGTTAAAGTTATGCCAATAGAAGAAAGTTAGACATTTCTTAATTTAATTTAGTGTTCGGTTTGTTAGGTATGACTTGGGCCCGGTAGTTTTCACGAAAAAATTTTTGCTCCACTTTGTTTCAGTGTCTTACGTGCACACCTGCAGCTCAACTTCATGGCTATTGACAGAATGTTTTTGTGCAGAGTCGTTATTCATTTGACTGTGCCAATCAGTATACGGATAATTGCGACACATCACGTATGTGATTTGTGGGTTTAACCTCCACACGCTGGGTGTTACGGCATCCAATCACTGACCACACAGCAGAGATGCAGGTGCGCACGTAAGACACTGAAACAAAGTGGGGCAAAATTTTTCGCGAAAACTACCATAGGTATAACTGCTAAGCATGGATATGGACCTTTGAAACTACGTTTCTTTAAAAAGTACAATCCATACCTGGTCTTGTTGATTTGAATTTTGAAAATATTCCAGCAAGAGTGCTTTCGAGTTTTTTAGAGCCCATATTTGCTCATTTTTAGGGTATTGAAAAACATCTTAAAAAATCCCACGGCAATGTGGGCCTCGCCGAGGTGAACAAAAAGTCAGTGGATGCATGTACGTACGTTCGACATGTGACAATCCCCATAAAATTAAATTTAACATGTAACCCCTATCATGTCACGCCCCATATCTGTAGTAGGTAGCGCCCTTAAGGCGGCCGCCTACCCCACGTTTCAAATGAGTTGCAGTGTGTTCGTAAACAGGTTTTTTCTACGAAAATATTCCACGTGTGCCCATTGTGCCAACGTACGAAAAGAAAACAAACTTCAGACAAGGTCGGAACGTCATTGTTAAGACGCCACGCTCAATATAAACACTGTTTCGAAGCCCTCCAACATGACTAAAAACGGCCTTTTCTGACTGCCGTACTTCAAAATGTACTAACCGGATGTATGTGAAACTCAGATTGCGACCTGCACTGAACTTAGTTGCAGACTTTCCACCAATAAAATCATATGGTCACCGCTTAGTGTCCCACAGTAAAAACCGTTCGGCGGGAACCTTGCACGCTACTTCAGCGCTAGGTTTGTTAAGGCGATGCGACATTTGATGCGAGCTTCAAGGTCGCCCTTATTTCTCCGTCGCTTTTGAGCCTCTCACGCGCGGGTAGGCGGCGCCCTTAAATACACCACTGTTTCGTAACTTGTATCAACCCCATTTGACGTGACAAATTAGAATTCTGTCGCCCCATACCGCTACCACGCGCCGCACTGACAGTCGTTCAAGGTTGCCTACCTGGCAGGCTGTATAAATTCTTCCTGAAATTAAACAGAAGTGTAACATTCTTCTCGGGATGAGTAAGACATCATTCTGTTTTCAGTGTTGCTCTTCGTAAGTTGTTCTGCCATATATAGGGAATTAAGGTTCGCAATGGCGAGGGGTATACACCACGATCACCTGGGATTGACTTGCCTGCTGGACTCGACCAACATCAGCATTTTACTGTTACTGAAGTAATGCTACCGTATAATTAATTCCTCGCCTCTTGCACGCTACTGGCAGAATAATATACCAGCACTTATTAGTTAAATGGTTCCACACACACAACTCAGAGCGGAGCATAGTCATTGCTAAGTACACCTTCCTTAGGAACACACGCACGCTTCGTTACTGTTTACATTTACAAATAATTTCTTAATACTGAATATTACTTTTCATCATATTAATTACCATAACCTCGTTTCTCTACTACAAGTACTTTACGAAGTATGGCAGTAAGATATATATATCCCCCCCTAAACATTGGGAAAGTCGTAGTTGGTTCAGCGGCTAGAGTGTTCGTCTCTTACAAGATTATCCGCGTCTCGATTCCCAGCGGTGTCGACCCGGATCTTTGCTTTTTGGATTCGTGTACCACTATATTATTCGGTAGGTATATGGGGTCTCCTTATTCACCCCATGTCACTCCACAATTAGCACTGAAAGTCTTTTTTTAAGCACTCGCAAAAATATCTTCGCTCATTTTTTATTACGTATACCGTTGAACTTTCAATTTACACATCGAGAATAACTACGGACCACGAATTTTTGCGGAAATATTATAGCACTATCTTGTTTCAGTGTCTTACCGGCACATCTGCCGCTGAGATTCATGGATTGTGGTTGGATGTTTTAAACGTCTCATGTCTTGGGTTTCCGTTCGCTGATCGCTGACGTGTGGTGTCTCAGTAATTGTATTCTGATTGGCACAGTCAAATAAGCGGCGCCTCTGCATTAAGAGGGCAGCTGATAACTACGAACCAGAAATGCCAAGTATAACCAAAAGGCATAGAAACAAACTGTTGCAGAAATATAATCTCGAAAATTCAGGGTCCCTGAGAACAATTTATGAAAATGTGTCGCAAGTTTCTTAGGTACACTTTGTATACAACGATGACCCAGTTCAAAATGGGTAAACAGTTAGCTACACCGCTAGATAGACAGAAATGCGCCCTACCTATTTGGCACGGGAAACCAAACGTATATTCACTATATAGCACTTCATCCTGTTTAGAGTAAACAACAAAAGTTTAATTTGTTTTATTTGTCATAATTTCATCAAAGGCAGACTATAAACTTTTTAACAACCTTTAAGACGAGCTGCCTATGCACTAACCCCCCAAATACGTCAACCAAATGTGGTAATTACCGCACCTTTGCAGAGAAATTTAAACGGTTCATAATATATTTTATTCAAAAAACTATATTTGTTTACTTTTTTATCTGGGCCTAGATAATAAGCGAATGTCGTCCGCAGGCGAGTTGTTAGTCCCTCGGCCCTCGTGTGACGACAGCACAGCGCCGTATCGACCGACTATGTAACTCAGCTCGGACATCATCGTCATCAGCTGCTGGAGCGAGTCCTTCCTGTTCGCTGCGCATGCGCGCTTGCTATATTTATACTTCCGGCCGTCCGTCGCCGTCTTCCTACCAACAGCGGCGTGTGTAGAGCGAGAGGTAACAGCGCTGGGCTCACATTCGGGAGGCCCCTGTTTCGACAACCGGCTCCGACCATCTTGATTTCCGACTTTCCATGGTTTCCCGAAATCGCTCCAAGAAGAATGCTGGAATATTTTCTTAACAAAGGTCATGGCAACGTCTTCCAGTTCCTGCTATTGTGACTCTGTCTTTAAATTACATTAGCGTAGTCGGTTAGGCGCCGGACTACGTTGCGAGAGGTCCTAGGCTCGAATCCCGGCTCGGGCAGGGATGTTGTGTTGTCCCTTCACCTCATTTCACCCTCATTGGCTCTTAAGAGTGCGTGGTAGATAAATAAATGCTGAAAACATCATTGATTGCTACGCTTTTTTTGAAGTCAATATGGATAAAATACTCAATGACAATCCTAGATAATGGTATTTGCCAACTTTATGAGTAAATATTTATCCAAAATTACTAATTCCTTGCGCCGCAGTTAAATGCACGAGGTTCCGGCGTCAGAGATTGTGCCTCAGAAGTTCGTAACACTGGAAACAATTTTGTTTGAAACGTAGGCTAAAACTATTGTCTAGGATTGCTATTGTTTGGTTTTCGCAAATTGGCTTCAAGAAACCTACAGTTAGAGATTAATGCTTTTAGCATTGGATGATGTACCACGCCCTCTTAAGAGGGCGTGTTAGATAAATAAGCGCTCAATTCTTCAATCGAGATCTACACTTTTTTTAAAGTCAAGATAGAAAAACTGCAAAACAACAATCCAAGGTAATTATATTTGCCAACTTTATGAGCAAACATTTATCCAGAATGATGCATTTGTTAAGCGCGATCTCTTGCGCCGCAATTAAATGTATGGGATTTCGGCGTTAGAGATTTTTCTTCAAATATACGTTAATCGAGAAAAATTTTTGCTCAGAAAGTTGACAAAAACTATTGTCTAGGATTGCTGGTTATTGATTTTTACAAATTGGCTTCTACAAATCTACAATTCTGAACTGATGTTTTAAGCGTTGAATCATACACCATGCACTCTTAAGGCGAACGCCTACCCCACGCTTCAAATACGTTGCAGCATGTTCGTAAACAGGTTTTATCTACGAAAATATTCCACGTGTGCCCATTGTGCCAACGTACGAAAATAAAACAAACTTCAGACAAGGTCGGAACCTCATTGTTAAGACGCCACGCTAATTAAAAACACTGTTTCTAAACCTTCCAACAAGGCTAAAAACTGCCTTTTCAGACTTCCGTATTTCAAAATGTACTAACCGGATGTACGTGAAACTCAGACTGCGACATGCAATGAACTTTGCTAGCACAAAAACCCACAATGAAACAAAAAATAAAAGAAGAAGAAAAGTCAGTAGACATAAAACATACAGATAATTCCTGAAAGGAATGTAATAATATCCCAGAATTCGATACAAATACAAAAACTGATTCAAAACAACACAAAATTAATTCCCAAGTGGAATATAGTAAACTGGAGAAAGACACAAAAAAAAACACAACGAATTATAGACTTAAAAATAACAATAAAAGAAAAATGAGGTTGATCGTGGAGTCGTCCCCGGGAAAATTTAAATTTCAAGCGAAAAAATGGTGCTATTTAATCAGTTTTTGCGTACAGTAAAAAAAAAAAAGAAGGGGGGGGAGTCAGGACTCAATGGACACTCCCTTGGCATTTATAGCATTATATTTTTTAATCCTAAGAGATAAATTTACGCAACACTTGTCAGTAAATATACAAAATAACCGTTACTCAATATTTGTTAAAATTTCGAGAGGTTGGGGGGGGGGGGGGGGGGGGGAGGGTTTCAACATCGAAATCCCCTTTTTGGTGCGCCACTGGCTGGTTCACGCCCTCGGTCGAAAGATCAGTGGTACGAAGCTACCCACCTCGGTATTTCGCATGAACGCCTATAAAAAGAGTACCGTATCTGAAAAATAAACTATAGCCTTTGAATATATATTCAAAGCTATAACTAAGAGTAAGCACTTTACCTTACCTTACACAAACAGGGCGTAGCTAGGCCGTATACTGCGCAGTCAAGACAAGTGAATCAACAAGCCACGCAGTTCTCCTACAAAGGCTTGATCGAGTGGTCCTTAGCAACCGAAAATACTGTACCCGCATACAACAAGTAAATTATTAGGGTATTAAGACCACGAACATTTCACGAAAATAATTTGGCTACAATTGGCTTCAGTGCCTTACGTGCACATCTGCATCTATGCTTCATGGTTATTGGCAGCGTGTATTTGTAGAGTGACACCTCTCATTTGACTGTGCCTATCACAATAAGCTTACTGCAGCACCACACTTACGTGATCTGCTAGTAACACCCTTAGTCACACACGAATTATAACATCCATTCATTGACTACGAATCAGAACAGAAGATGTACCCGTAAGGTACTGAAGCAAACTTGGGAATAATTTCTGTGGCCGTAGTGATTATCAACATTGCGAACGAGCTATCAGAGCAAAAGAAGTCAATATCTATGACCTTACTCATCTTACCACCAACAAATCTAAATCTCCCATCGCATAATATGATACATATAGGTCATTCTCAATAATGCGAATACTTTTATAAGGTACTTCAAATAGGCAACAACAGCAATTAAAATACATGTTTCGATTACGTGCTACGATAACTTAGGGGAGAAAATAAATCTATGCACCGCGTTTATAAGTCACGTGGCTATGCGTAAGTAAACAAGTAGAGGGGGTATAGAAATTAAGTGTTTAGAAATATTTTGCAAGTCTTTAAAATGTGGTCACCTTACCGTGGACGGTCCATACACATTATAACTTTTTCCGAAAATATGAGATTTACACTGGTATGGATTCTCTTCTACAGGAAGATAAATACACATACAACAACTCTAAGAATTAGGGTCAAAGAAAGAATTCGCCGTGGTATATATTTGGAAACCAACGTAGCATTCACCCGGAGAGATTTCAGGACACGATAAAATAAAATTGAAGGTATCTGGACCAAGAATTGAACACGGGCCCTCCCGAATATTATTCGTGTGTGTGGGATCACTACGTTCCCTTGCTCTGTGTGCGGTTTCTGACGGCACGTTAGATTTCGTCGTCCTGTACTTTTAAACATGGTAAGCTGTGGTTAACACAAAAAAATATTAGACATAACCAAAGCAAAAGTACAATAACTGTTTGTACAGCATTCAAGATATCGAACAAATAAGCACTGAACGAATACAGACGTATATCTAAACAAAATAGGGCCTAATGTATTTAAAATATAGTGCTGTCATCGCATTTGGAAAAGTATTCGAAATTATATATTATATCGAAATGTTAATTTGAATTTCCGCCATGTTAAAAACCCTGAACAGCTTGCGGGTGTTCAATAATACTGTGGAAATATCTGGTTGA
Organism: Medauroidea extradentata; assembly: GCA_003012365.1. Lineage (NCBI taxonomy): Eukaryota > Metazoa > Arthropoda > Insecta > Phasmatodea > Phasmatidae > Medauroidea > Medauroidea extradentata. The sequence continues at coordinate 10,833 of PNEQ01073978.1, forward strand.
ATGACTAAGCTAACCTACTCTTCTACGGCAAGATACTCTTCGAAATCGTCTATAATTTGTGTCATGCAATAGCAAAATAAGATACGCAGAATTTATGTTTAACTTTTAAAATAAACTACATGTACAGGTTTCCTTTAAGCAACGGTTAAATACATTGCGTTAGCAAATGTGTATACGTGCTACTAGTGGTTAATATGTAAAAGTAATATATATAATTTATTGACGTTAGGATAACTGTCCTTTTAATAATACTTGGTCCGAGCGATATCAAATACAAATTTCTGAGCATGTTTTTATTATGTATGTGCAGTATTCGAAAATTTTTCCTTATTCTTCTTAATTTTTTAAGTATTCGTAGTCTCCTGTTAATGTGTTTCGCCACCCCAAATATTTACGTCCAACAGTTCAAAAGAAACAAAAATAAGTGCAAGTTCGTTAAATGTGTAAATTTTCAGCGTTTGTCCTAAATTCATTGATTCGTAATTCGTACTGATCCAAGTACACGTCCGCAAGGTAAAAATATAGGCAAAGAACGACAGATAAATGCGTCTCACTTTCTTGAAAAAGAAGGCTGGCGGAAGTAGAACGCTCATATGCTACTCGAAGTGTTGTTCTCATTACAACGATGTCTGCATGCTAATTGCAAAACACACATGATTAAATCACAACATATTTTTATTTATTAATACTTGTTATAGTGAAAAATATTCGTACAACGCACGTTCTACAATACCGTATGCATATTAACCAGCGTGATAGTTCATATTATCGACCGATCATTTACACAAAAATAAATTACTTTTACAATAATGTTGTAAACTAAACATAAAATGCTTGGAAATATAGAAACATTTTTGTATATTTGTAAACATTTTTGTATTCTTAGAAACTACAACTAAATTCTTGTACATATGACAACTGTTTAAAGTGACAAAAATTTGTTTGGCAACCAGTGTCCAAGATTTTTCTGTAAAACTACATAATATTTTATAAAACGTGATAAGCCTTTGAATATTATTATTTTACGTATAACAATATACTCATAAATATGTATCCCTCTAGTTCCTTCAGGTGTTTGGGAAATTTAGATCACTTTAATGAGCTGCGTCATTCTTGTTGTGCCTGGACTGATAAATGTTTCGACATTGGTTCACAAGCTATTTCCGGTAAAAGTAAGAATTTTTTATTTGTGAGTTTAGAATTGGTCGACTTCAATGTAAGTAAATTTTCCATTTGAATTGAATTAGTACGACTACATGCGTTTTATTTCCGTTCTGCACGCCGTACCCTTCCGTCTCTAATAATGTAATGTAATAAACTTTCCTGCCAGGCAACTTGATTGATGGATGAACAGTCCACATCTTCTTCAGCTCATTCATTTATCAACACCTTTTTTTACTTCGGTTTATACTTTTATTTGCACTTTGTTTTCTTCCCAACACTTTCTTAATTCTCTTCCGTTTTCCTCTTTGCGTGTCTCTCTGCAGTTTTTTTATAAAGAAGATCCTTTTGCTGGTACACAAAACCTCGTTCACGTTTTTTCTGTTGTATCAGTTTAAACCAACTCTGCCTCTATGTCTACCTTATTACTTGGTATTACAAGAGATATTCTTGTAACCAATAGTAAAAATTTTACAAGCATATATTTCCTTTACTCATTTTCCTAGCATGTTTCCTTTCCTATACCTAGCGACCCCCGTTTTTCGCGAAAAGAATTTTGCCTCACTTTGTTTAGGTGCCTTACGTACACATCTGCAGTTCTGCTTCGTGGTCAGTGATTGAATATTTTAACTTTCACAAACCTTGGGACTACCGGTAAATCACATATATGTGGTGTTGCTGGAACGTTGTAAGAATTGGCTAAGTCAAATGAGATACGGCTTTTCACATAATCACGCATTCAATAACCATGAAGCAAAGTTGCAGATGTACGCAAAATGCACTGATACAAACAGGGGCAAAATTCTTTTTACGAATAACAGGGGTCTCTACCTATACCGATTCAAATTTACTACGTCACTGGAGACACGCGAGATCAGTTATCTGGTCTGTTAATTATTTTCCATAAACACCTGCGGATATTTCGATTCCAGACCACATTTATCATACTATCATAAAATTAATTTTTTTATTTTATTTTCCCGTGAATGCTGTTTCCAATGTTTTGTCAACATAGTTGTGACTAACTTACTAAATAATTTGCGTTTTCCAGTTTTCCAGAAAACTAAAATAATTTGGGGGGGGGGGAAGAGTGTAAGAGTACGTATTTTTATTGTTACCAATTTAAAAATTTAGTTTCTTGTGCAATCTATTAGTTAAACAAACACCAAAAATATATATTTATTGTTAGCGACTGTTTACTATTTCAATATGTTCAGGTGTTATATTGCATCTCGAAAAATCATTAAGTCAACACGAACCAAAATTAAGTACACTGTCACCTACAGCGCTCACACTGAATTAAAAAAAGTTATGGCAGTTGGTCTACAATTTTGTAACAAGCAAATAACTCTTAAACATCTTGTCTCGGGAAATAAATAATATGCGCGCACCATACTTCGTATACAGATATTGCTACTGTTGACAACGAATATGCGTATTACTAACACTACTAGGCATCTATTTTGTAAATTCTACCTATTAAATATTTGCCACGTCTGTCAAATCGATAAATCTGGTTTGACTTAATTAGGCATGCCGAGTATATCTGTGTCCAGTATTAACGTCACTTATAATAAATCGGTTATGATGCCATTTTGTAAGATATAATTATTTGAAATGGCTTTTATGTTATCACATAAGAATTATGGATACAAATTTGACATTTATAACAATCCTTTGTGGCTGTAGCCCCACACTATGAATGTTGTATGTATGTTTTAAAAATTACCTTATAATATTCTGTGTAACATGACATCGGACCGATTCACAGAACCATTTACTGATTCAAATCCTGATTGGTACATTAGAAGTGCCGACTGTGTGTGCGCTAAACATATTTTACGATGACCTATTTATGTAAATCCTTTCTTAAATTAAGAATATCTACATAATACAGTATTTATATTTAAAAACACTAAATTGTATAACGCAACATATGGCATAGGCCGTAGTAGTACATTTGGAAGCAACTAATAACAATAAAAATAATAAATGTGTTTACAGAACCGAATCATGTCTAAAAAAATATGATCTTCATTTAATATTTTTTGCCTTAATCTGAGTAAGAATTTTACAAATTCGTAGTTAATTTGGTGTTTTGAAAGCTGCTGCCTGTAAAAATCCACAAAACTAGGTTAAAGTTCGTATCAATTTTAGATATTTGAGGGAAACGAAATATTACGCTTAAGAATATTATCTAAGTAACTACTGTCGATTTTCCAGTAAATGTAGATCGAAAGAAAAATCATTTAAAAATACGTGCCAAGTTCCACATTTATAAGCCTTTAAAAGAGTGTTCAAAATAAATTATTTCGTAATTTTACACATGTATTAAACTATGTTTAACGTTTTGATACTCAAACAATTAAATATCGCGTAAATAAAAATTGTGAAATTTCACTGTTTACTGGCAAACGCGCGTCAAAGTCGTATTTTTACCGTTTTAAGTTCGTACAATAGTAAACACAAACCTTATCGTATAGAACTGTAACAATCCAGAGTGAAGGTAACAGATATGGACTGCTTCACAGACACATTTGAGAGTAAATAAATGTAATTTTTTTTTTTTACATT
>PNEQ01073978.1:14667-17167 GCA_003012365.1 Medauroidea extradentata
TATATATATATATATATATATATATATATATATATATATATATATATATATATATATATATATATATATATATATATATATATATACATACACAAAAATCCTGTAAAATTACAACTTTGACATGCGCTTACACATTACGTACGGAATTTTTTACAGGAACATTTTATTCAAGGTTTAAATTGTTAAGCAGACTTGGCAAATACAAAATTATACATTTTTCTTTTCTGCTCCTTTAGGAACATAATTATACTGACTTAAAACCATAAAAATAATACCTTTTGTCTCTACAAATTAAGTTACATGATAACACCAATTTGCATTGTTACAAAGTAATTTTACGATATCGGCTCTCGTCTGAGTTTTAAAATATAATTCTCTCAAAAGCCGAGAAACTCGAGCCCATGCCCGACATATATAAATACAAAAAATAAAACATTTGTGTATTTAATAAAAATGCTGAATTTTAAAATGAAATTTAATAGTATTAAAAATATTTAAAAACAATTTTTTTTCATATGTGTCAAATCATAGCCTACAACACTGTTATACACTGTGATTTTTTTGCGGTTTGGTATATCAGTTGGTTTTAGTGGCGTACATAAAACCGCGAAGTGCAAATTTTGACGTTTACGACTCATTACCCAAAAACTATGAGAGATACAAAAATTTCCTAAGAGGAAGATTTAATCACAATTTATGTGCAAAGGAAGAAAAAAATATCTGGTACAAATATAAAAAAATGACGAAAACTGAGGTGAACCACGCTCTTAAGCAAACGGTTTGTAATTTTATTTTCACATTTGGTAATGCCAGTCGGTAAATAAAATACAATACAAATGAACGGGAACAAAAATGTATACTACGTGTCGTACTAGAGGTTAGTTTGTAGTAGGAAGAAACTATATGGTATATGTTTAGCATTTATTTTTGTTTTTGTTGCGCGGCAGACAAAGTAGTTTTTTCAATACCGACAAAGATCAATTTTAGTGTCGCATCGTGCCCTTCACGTCGCATCTCTCGCGCTATTGTGATTGCAGCGCAATGACGGTGTATTCGCAGGGAGCAGCACGGTACAGAGGTGGGTGAAAGTCCACTGCAGCCATCATTTGTTATCAGCTTGCTGGAAGTCCAGGGATCTCCGAGGCTGCCTCGCTGAGAAGGACTAATGGCTCAAGTTGCGTGTTGCGGTCCGTCGACCGCCCAACCTTGTGGGACTGCAACAGTTTAAATCACCAGGGGACTGTTTGAACAGCAGCAGACTCGGTGTGGGTTTCCAAGCCAGCCAACCACTCGGGTAACGTGCGAGAAAGTTAACTTTGTTGTCACTTTCACACTGTTAGACGACATTTTTACAAACTAGAACTTATGTTTTTTCTCGACACACCTGTAAACAATTACAAGCATTTAGGAGATAATATAAATGTTACATTTAAAAAAAAGCTTTTGATTTATTTGTTACAAAATTTAAGTAATATAACAATGAATACTATCCATTGCCCGACTTAGAAAACACGAAGTTTTAAAAATGTTTCTAATTAAATTTTTGTTATTTACTTTTCAATAACATTTTGAGGTTTATAGCAATGAACTAAAACACAGCGAGTACTCACATGATCACATGAATATAATCGAGCAAGTTTAATTTTAAAACGATTTAACAACATATTAAAAAAAAGTGAATTTGAAGAAAATTGAAGAGATTGTTTTCCGAGAATCACATATCGTAGACATCTTAGTTATTTTTCAATTCTTTTTTAAATTTTCAGAACCCTTATTGCATTAACGAAATATTGTAACTACGAGGGCTGTCCGTGATAATACTGTTCTATTTAAAGACAAATTCGTAAGTATTAATGTCAAAATTATGAATACCTATAAACAGAACGCATTTATGTTAACTAATATTCTCATATTGTGCATGGACGAAAAACCATCATTACATACAATCTACGTAGTTTTCCAGAATATTTATACTGAATAAAGGCTTTTTGAAAAAAAAATCTACTGTGCAATATATTAATGTCACCATATTTTCATCTTCGGTAATATAATACTGATTCCATAGCGCATTTGATGATCTGATTAAAATTACATAATTCGAATTATACCGAATTTTTTTTAGCTTAAGAAGTCTAATATTAAGACGACAATGACTTTATTGTGTGTTTATTAATTTGATGAGTGTGATTTATTTGCTCCTATTTCAGTGGTGAAGTATTTTACTTGCCGTCACAGCATTGTATTTGCGTTATTGTTCTCAACTTATTTTTGCCTCGAGGTAGTAGAATATCTGAGAACAAATGCCATTGCTGAGGTATGTTTTCGCAGAATATCATGTGATGCAATAAAACAAGCAAACAAAACTTGATTAAATTAGCCCTAGAAACGTCGCATTGTCGAAATTCACCCTCCGTCATTCATTTTCCCTTGCATATCCATTTCCTATCTATCTATCCCACCGGCTAGATATTTGAAAATTATTCTGTGTAGTTAACTAGCA
>PNEQ01073978.1:19667-26629 GCA_003012365.1 Medauroidea extradentata
TTAAAAAAATTGTTGTTCTTCAACAAGGAAATCGTTGGAGACCCAACTGCCAATGAATTCACTTGTAAAACTACAAATGTTCTTTTCTAAAAAGACTAAGTGCGTGTTTGTAATATTATAAGCTATAGACTTGTACTTTGTACATGTAATTAGAAAAAAATAAATTTGTAATGTTACATTGAGTATGTATATAAACTATTTTATTAAATATCAAACAAATAATTTTTACCTATAATTATTTAGAGAAAATAATATGAGGACGCGTCCTATCGCATGGTGACCGTGCATAGTACCCAACTACTTTGACTTAAAATGTATTATTCTTTCTTTCTTAATTGTATGCATTTTTAATGTACAGTTGAATTATACATCTTACCTGATAATGCAGTACGTTCTAGAGAATGTGATGTGTACGACTATACTATTTCTGACTTCTAGAATATAATTTTTTACAGAAAAATTTCTCATGGCTACGGCTAGGGAAAGTTCGCGAATTCAATGACATGCCTGCTAGAATCCAATGTCCTAAGCATACTCAAGCCCCGTCTATTCGTTCATTGTCTGCTGTCTGAATGAGAAGCAGCTAGTGGGCAAATGGTAGGGCTTCGGTATACAGAGGATAATGGATTCTAGCATGTTGGTCGTTGAACTCACGAAATGTTCCTATCCCTAATAATGGCTAATGACTGATGTCGAAAGCGCGTACAGCATTTTTTTAGTCCAGACTGCTCCGAGAAGATACTGTCAATTTTTCAGGTAACTACAAATTAACTAAGCCAAGCGAATAAAATAATCAGGTATATAGGGAATTGCTATATTTAAGTTTTCTATTTAATACTAAAGCTGAGGGACTTTCGAATTCAATGCAAGAACTGAATAACATTCTGACTACTTGACTGATGAATAAGTATGGACAGGAAGTTTCCGCGAAAATAATTATGCATAACTTTGTTTCGTGCCTTACGTGTACACGCGCACATCTGTTGTATGTTTGTTGGCTGGGTATATTTGTGCAGAGTCGTATTTCATTTGACTGTGCCAATAATAGCAAGGTTAGTTGCGACACCACTCGTCTAGGATTAGCTAACAGAACACCGAGGCGCTGGGAGGTGAAACACCCAACCATTGAACATGACACAGAGCTGCAGGTGGGCGCAGGAGGTACTGAAACCAAGTGGTGCAAAAATATTTTCGCTAAAACTTCCTGCCCCTACTGATAAGTACTGAGCTACATACAAAATTAGCTTTTTAGTTAATCAAAAATTATTTTATACAAAATGAAACAGGTATGTTCAACATAAGATAAAACACAGTATTGGATCAACTTTACCACAGAGTCTTGTGTAAATACCTATTTTTTGATTCAAAAGTTTTAAATCAAATGTTTTCATGATATTTAGGGAAATGTTTGTTTTATTTAATGTTGGCAGTGAGATAGAACCTACTTAATATGTTTCCAGTATACAAATAAATGATTGCTGAGGTGCTCCGTTTGTAACATTGGGCTTTAAGGGTTCTCGTACACTCCTTTACAAAGTACAAAAAACTGGTTCAAGTTAGAGTAAATTTCTTTTTTGTTATGTATATAGTACGGAAGAAAATGTGCAAAAGCAAAATTATTAGAATTCTACTCTTCAATAGCAAACATAAAACTATGGACAACTTTAGCTGGAAACAAGCGACGTTTTACGAATTTGTTATAAAAAAATTCGTCGACTATTTACATTTCATGTAAATACAGGAGACAGAAGATAGAGGAAAGCAGAAAGCAGAGGCTAGTTTTATTGTAATATTTCTGTTATTGTTTTCCTCACAGTTCCTTTGGTCGGAACATTTGAAGTCGACTCTCTCTCTCGCTCTGTCTCTTTCGCACGAATTCCGCTTTGTATCGGCACCGTCAACTTTTCCAGATGCCGCGATTTTAGCTGTGCCCGTGAGGGTGGTAGCTGGGAAAGAGAGAATTCGCAGCTGCTGTAATCGAAATGGACGACCTGGAATTCACCTTCACGCTCGTTTTATTTATCAAAGTGTGCACGTAGCTGGCAACAAAGTAAAATGAACTAAAGGAGAGAGAGAGAGAGGAAAAAAGTAACGATTCGCAGCATTCACGCTGCATAATTCAGACTGTTTTGTGAACTTCCAGAAGAAAGGGCTATTTGCCTGCCTGGTACGCTATGTGGGAAACGCGCTTGGCAAATGGACGTCCGGGACTTGATTTTGTTTGCGTATTTAAAACTCCGCAAAATAACGTCGTGACGCAATTTCCGTCCCTTCAGTGTAAACGAGGCACTGTTACACGACCTGTGAAGCAATTAATATTAACTGACATAAACTCCTGGCTGCCATGGCTACGGAACTGGATCCGAGTTTTGTTTGCTTGCAGTAACCGACGTAGCATCGAACACAGCAGTTAGGATTACCAGTCGAAAGCGATCAGGAGCTCTTCATAAGGGTCTCGTCCAACCGAGAGATCTCAAAGTCTATTACACAGTCCCGTGAAGAAGTCCTTGAGATAATGGTGAAACTGAGGCGAACTTAAGTAATATTTTAGGATTTTGTGTGTGCATAGAATAATCAAGGGCATTGGGATATATCAATTAAGGTAAAGTGTTACCACACACCTGGTAAGAAAATAAGTTATGTTCATGCAACTACGTAAAACTGTAACGAAAATAAACACACAGGTTTTATATAACTGACGAAACTAATATGATGGAAATTTGATAATTTATATGCAGCGTGTTTCGCAGGCTGCAAATTCGACAAAATACAATATAAAAATAAAGAAATACGTCGTGGATTTTGCGTATAGAGTAGTTTTATAACCATTTTGTTGGAAAATTAAAACGGAATTTAAATGACGATACCACATTTTTGTGAAAATGTTTAATGAATTCAAACTTCCTCGTAGATAGGGTACCAATGCGCTCAGTTCTTAACGCAATCGTTATGTTTCGCCTTTAAAACATCACCAACAAATTCAAAATAAGAATATATATTACACACACACACAGGATGAGATACATGAAGTGTTACAGAGCAACAGCATTCAAACTAGTGATCATATCCACAAATGTTTCAGACAAAAGTTTCAGTGTTCGAAATGGCCGACATACTGGGCCACCCTATTTTTTTTATCGGTAGAGGCACAGAAGCTACGCCAAGGTCAACTCCACTTTTTTAAAGGAACCATATATCTTTTATTCGATGACATTAGTACCGATTTGATGACGAATTCAGCGAACTACAAAACAAGTCAGTAACCCACCCAAGGTACCAGTTAGTCACGCATTACCTTATAATGTGAGTACATATGATGACGAAAATGAACGATTTTCAAGAATCATTTGATGTGTTGCTGTGTTGAGGGAGTGCCGTAAAAATCACAGAAACGCCCAGGATCTGTATGCGGCTCATTATCCGGATAGGCAACAAAAATCGCACATAGATTTTAAGCGATTAGCTGACTGTTTCTTTCGCTTCAGTACAGTGAAACAAACACGAGTCAGACGTCGACCGATTGTGAATGAAAAATTGCGGCTGCTATCGTAGCTTTTGCTGCACTAAATCCCTATGCCAGCAACAGGCAAATGGAAAGAGAGAGAGTGTGGAATTAGTCAGCGATCTGTATTAAGAATCTTACATTAACACAAGTACCATCGTTATCGTATGTCATCACATCAGGATCTGTACGGTAATCATCGTTACAATTTCTGTAATTGGATTAGTAGACAAATGCGCACAGATGTCTCCTTTTTTGGGTCTCTTTTCCGATGATTCTAACTTCACAAATACGGGAAATGTTAATAGGTCTAACATAAACTATTGGGCAAATGAGAATCCTCGATGGATGAAAACTGTACAGTTTCAACATCCGTGGTTCGTTTATTGTTGGTGCGGCATTGTCGGCCATCCCGTCATTTGTCTATATTTTTTTAAGGTCGCTTGACTGGGCAAGTTTACGCAAACTTCCTGCACAACTTACTGCCTCAATTACTGGAAGACGTGCCTTTACATGTTCGCATGAACATGTGGATGCAACACGATGGTGCACCACCCCATTATGTTCTGTGTTCGAGACAAGAGATGAATGAGTTTTTTGGCGACAAGTGAATAGGAGAGACGGCCCTGTAGCTTGGCCACCTCATTCGCCATATCTAAAACCACTAGATTACTTTTTATTGGGTTTTTGTCACAGAACGCGTAATGGCGGTAACACCTACTACGCCTAACAACATGAAATAAAGAATACGCCGAGCATGTATCGAAAATACATCACAAATGTTGGCTGATGTTCGACGGTCTTTTCTTCAGAGAATTAACAAGTGCTAACAAGTCGAGTGTTATCACTTCCAGCATCTTCTGTAGATAGACCCAAACCAAGGTTAGTGGATCATTTGAGTCTGTGACTAAAAATGACTTTGTGTTGTAGGCAGCTGAATTTGTCACAAAATCGGTACTAATGTAATTGAAAATAGATACATGGTCCCATTTAACAAATTGGAGTTGACCTTGACGTAGCTTCAGCGCCTCCACCGATAAAAAAAATGAGGTCCAGTAAGACGGCCTTCTCGAACACTGAAAATTTTGTCTGAAACATTTGTGGATATGATCACTAGTTTGTGTGCCATTGCTCTGCCAACACTTTATGTGCCTCATCCTGTACATAACACATACATACATACATACATACATAATTTTGAAGCCCCCCAAAATCAACAAACAACCAACTGTTATGAAAGATATTATTCATATTACTATAGCTGGGTACGCACTAACCTATAGCGATGCGGTGAATTTCGCTGCGTAGTCGCTTCCAATAAAAATTCAGGGTTACAGCTTAAACTCGCGTTCAGGCGTGTCGCCGAAGGGCTGCGTGCTCACAGATTTGAAGGTTTGTGCGTAAGGGCGACGTGTTACTTCATGCACGTGCCAGTACCGTCTTTGTGTCTCCCTTTTTTTTTCGGTCCTCCGATCGGTGAAGGGAGGGGGGATGCTCGAGATAGGCGACCGCCATAAGAAATATCAATTTTACCGTTTGGATCTGTTTGTAAGGCATTGGTATACGTCGATAGACGCGACGCGAAATGTGTGTGACACGTAAAAAACGGTCAGCCAATCAGCGTACGGCTTCTGTGATGTCAGCGCTACAAAAAACGTGTAAGCGGCAAAGCAGAAAACGGAATACAATTTTGTGCCCAAATGTTGGTGAAATTAGTGAGCAGGTAGTAAATTGCATAAATTTATTTTACGAGAGATTTTGATTTGCTACTTTTTTAAGAAACGGTATAATTTTGACTATTTTAACATTAGATCATGCAAGCAGGTATTAAATATATATTACAAATAAACAGATATAATTGAAATGCTGTAAACATCTATGTCTATCACACAAGAAGTCAGTATGTACCGGAAGGGTATTTACATTTAATATTTGGTTTAGTATTTGTGTCGCGGCAGACGGATTAACGTTCGAAATAACGAGAATATTTAGTGTCGCATCGCGTCCATCGCGTCGCATCCGCCGCGCAATTAGGAGTTCAGCATAGTGAAAATAATCTAACTGGTAAAAAAGTATAGAAAATAGAAGAAACAGGCTAGTAGGACACCTGCTAAGACATTAAGACTAATGCACAACTGTAGCTCTTGGAGGAAAGATGAATACCAAGGAAAAAAGGTATGATAGATATCCAGAATATGAACGACCATGCACAACAGTGAAGAAGTTAGCATTCGAGAGAATCCCTCTCACGTGAAAACAATGTTGCCAACCACCTCAGGAGACAAACAAGGATGTATTAATCAATTATTGTTATTTTTAGTGTGTAAACATACAGATATAAAGCTAGAGCAAAAAACACGAAGACTTGGAAGGTGTATGAAGGATGTTTATATTATTTGTATTATAATACAAGGTTAATAAATTGTATTGTAACATTTTATTTCAGCACACTGTTACACTCTAAATTATAAAAATATAGACTAGATGCTTCGTAACTGATTTTCTGTAGCAATGTTTTTTTTTTCTATGCGAACTTGAGGCAATCCGTATATATAACAGAAAATCGCTTACGCTCTTTAGAAGGATCGTTGTTCTCATCTGGATGGTTACAAGGCCCCATACAGCAACGTTTTCGAAAAAGGTTACACAAGTAGCTACCGTCTTCATTAGATAAATAGGGACAGGATGTTGTCGCGAAAATATTTTTCAAGACTTTGCTTCAGTGCCGTACGTGCACGTCTGCAGTTCTGCTTCCTGGTCAGTGATTGAATGTTGTTTTGTTTGTTGTGGGGCTCTACTAGCAAACCATAGACGTGTGGTGGTGTTATTTTTGAACGATTCATGATTAAGAACAGGAAAATTTCGCGAATTCAATTACCTGCAGGCTAGAATCCATTATGCTATGCATACTCAAGCCCCGTCTATTCGTTCATTGTCTGCTGTTCCATTGGGTAGCAGATAGTTGACAAATGGTCGGGACTTGAGTATGAATAGATTCTAGCCTGTAGGCAATCGAATTCGCGAAATTTTCCTGTTCCTATTCAGTGTATGTGTGTGTGTGTGTGTATTGTAACATAGCATTTTGTTGAATGTTACAGAAGAGTATAAATTTCAATTTATTTGTCAATTAACCTAGGTATTTACTATTCTATGACCATAGTGACCACGTGCCAGGAAGAATGTAAGTTTTAATTGTCTATGTATTGAATGTATAAATTATTGTGGTTTTGAAACTTTAATGACTTCTACAGCTTTTATATCTATGCTAGAAATATTTTTTTTGTATCACGGATTACAACCTGATCTGATCATATTGGCGAACAAACCCGGGGTAAGCTACGAGGAAAGTATTGAATGGAATGGGTGTTGCGACGTTAAAACAAGAGAAGTAGTTTTGTTGAAGAACGATTGAGAAAATTTTATGGAAAAATAAAAAAAAAAAAAAAAAAAAAAAAAAAAA
>PNEQ01073979.1:0-26530 GCA_003012365.1 Medauroidea extradentata
CTTAGAGGTCGAATTTCGAAAAATCCCTTCTTAGTGCTCGCCTACGACCTGAAGGGAACCCCCACAAAAAATTTCACGATTCTAGGTCCAGTGGTTTGGGCTGCAGTTTGATATGTCAGTCAGTCAGTCAATCAGTCACCTTTCATTTATATATATATATATATATATATATATATATATATATATATATATATATATAATTAACGTTTCCCATATTAAAAGAACATGCAGGAGTGTTATATATCTCGTAATATTACAAAGATAAAATTTGCATGTTTTAATATATTAATATTTGAGTTCACAATTAGACCGAAAAGCTTTATTAGATCAAATTTATATGTCAAAATCTTTATAAATAAGAATGGACATTTACTAACTGAACTAAATATTAAAAGGAATAAAATTATTTGATTATAATGATTTTCAATGCTATTTCACTATAACATGGAAGACAAAATGAAGTGAAGTTACAATTCGACATATGATGTGTCATATGACAAACGATCTCAACATAATAGCAAACTGGTATTATTGCCTTCACCGTCATTAAAGTAGCAGTAATGCTCCGTTCTGGAATTTTAAACATTTGATTTTTATTTGTTGTGTTGGGTAGTAACAAATATTTGTCAACTAAAGTAATCTTGTAGAAATTCATATTAACTTGTTGTCAGAAGAAAATGTTACGGAACGCATGACATTGACCGCTAGGTTAATAACACATTTATCATACCCTGGTAAAAACAAACCGACAACGCAATATTAAGTACACTTAGATGTTCTCAACAGCAGAGATAAAATGCCAAACACGTATTTTCCAACAAGAATGGAGAAAGTATATGATTAATTAACCTCGTGTCAGAACCATTTGATATGCGTTTAATGACTTCTGAATTAAATCTTGTTGACCAAATACAAACGGATAAACCGATACGGGAATTATGTTCCTATTTTAATAACTATGTTAAAAGTTTTGCCTACCTGCTGGTCTTGATCACCCACCCCGTCATATATGTCTTCTGACACTTTGGAAAAGGCAGTTACAGCAACGCATTACTACAGTTTCATCATTTGAAAACTTTTTCAGTAATACATTTTCTGTGACTGTTAACTGTAGTATCTTAAAATGTTAGTTCTTATATGACTTGACATGAGCAAATTTTCTTGGTGCAAAAACTAGTAGGTTGTTCGGAAAGTAAACCGAAATATTTCGCCTGGTAAATCCTTGTGTAACGTTGTGGCTTTTGTTTTAATTTTAATGGGCTTAGTGTCTGGTCCACAGCAGAGTCATTAGAAACGACCAGACACAACTTTACACAAACACTTGAAAAGATCTCGGTCATACCAGTGTTCGTGTAGAGCGATTTATAGACACTATTGAAAACCGAAATCAGAATGACTGAAGTTGTGGGTACTCTCTGAACGCTAGTATAATGTGTTGTAGTTGTGTCACTTTTCTTGGTAATATAGTGTGAATTCCATTTTTCATAGGCTTGTAAATGGTAGTACCGTAAATTTCAGAAGCTGTTTTGAATAATATTTTGAACATGTTAAATGCATTCAATTAGTAAAATGTACGAAAAAAAAACATCATTAAAATCCCTTCCACCAACCTAGAAATATAACTGCAAACAATTTTTTCGTCGTCATGTTTTCGGCGATTTGATGCTGTCGTTGTACTCAGTACATCCTACCGAACAAAATATGTCGCTCTTAGAGTAAAAAAGTGTCCAGTACCTTCCGCTTACATCAAAAACGTTGCCGGCAACGGGAGAAATCTTCGTACACTCGGGTACAACTCTATTGACTATGGATTAGTTTCAACTATGTTTCATAACTTGGTTTAACTAAACGAGTTAAAATTTTTGTTATCTCTGCTTCCGGGCAGAAACCACGTATTGTGCACTGTGCGCAGTTCGTTACTTGCTAAGGACACCCTGAAGATATATTGCAAGATGCGGAGAAACGTCGGTACTAGATATCAACAAGACGCGGTTCCAGCCCGGAAAAAAAAAAAGACAACAAGCTCGACATTGGTTTCGGACGTCAACAATCTTCTAGGAATTTAAAATGTTATCTCCGCTTTTAAGGTGTATGGAAAGGAACGATGTACAACGGGCTACTGGAATACTCAATCGTCAATAACATCTGAACTACTCATCAAAATGCTATGAGATATTATTCCAAGAAAATGTTTTAACTGCAGACGTTTATTTATGTAGCGCTATGCGGCAGTATGCTTTAATTTCTGGTAATAATATTAAAAAGTGTTATTTAGAAAAATAAGTGCTTGAAACCACAAACTCTACAAAAATATAAAACTCTTAACTTTAAAATTTTCAATGTGGTAATATCTAGGTCTCTATAATCACCGAATTTAACAAAAAAATATATTTGCATTTTTATTTAAAAATAATGTCACTATCCGGAAATCTCTACGCGAGAGGTTTACGGATGTTAAAATTATTTTCGAATGACAATGCGAGTATTTTTAAACTCTGTCGTTATAAAGGCCTAGATATTATCATTTTAAAAATTATAAAAATAACAGTTTTGCATTTTTGTAGAATTTGTGGTTTCAAGCACTTATTTTTCTAAAAAAAACACTTTTAAATTTTTTATTTGAAAGTAAAGCATACTACGGCATACTGCTATATAAATAAAAGTCCTCTAATAATAAATCTACTCGGCAAAATAATCTCATTGAGAATTTCAGTCGCGCGCTCGACATTGTCCCTAACCGCATTCAGTTTCACAACGTAAATAATGCAGTCGCTATCTGGGTTTAGCTAAGTGAAGTTGACTACTAACTTATACAGAATTGTATGTATCAACAAGGTGGTGACCTAGAATCAGTCATTTATTTATTTATAAAGTCATTTGTTGTTTCGTACCTTTGAACGTAAATAAATATGTAACAAAATGCAATGTTATAGATAAAACGATGTAAAAACTAACAGATAATTTTTTCGGGATTTGAAAAAGAATACAGTATTCGATTAAAGATTGTCTGTGTTTCAAACAAATTACACAAAGAATTAAAAATATTGCGATAAAACAGCTACTATTTCCTACAACCATAATATGATTGCACTAAGCATCTAACGTAATAATTCTTGGGTTTATGCAGTAATATTTGTTTCCGAGCGTTAATAGAAATGCTTTCTTGCAGAAAAAAATCGTGCTTATGTTCCTTAAAATGTTTTCGATAAATTTGCTAGATGAGTTAAATATAATTTTGTAACCAGTCAGAAAAAAGTATACTAATTGTTTTCTCTCGCTGTATACGAACTGTATTTCACAAGTTTTCATAGGTCACATTAATCAATAATTCACTCTTAATAGTTTCAATATTCTGACTGCACAAATATCGCACGCAAATTAAGGGGACCACCTCTATTATTTTCATAAAGGGGGAGGGTATATCTTCCAGAGTTTGCTGTGGGTTGGTCGATCGTAGTGACGGTAATCGACATTCTTCGTACTTTATGTTTACGTTTATTAGTTTCCAATTTGTGGGGAGATTAAAGATTTCACATTTGGTTTTCGAAAACTTATTACGCATTTAACATCACTGTTACGTACAAAGTGCTTTATACATTTTCTTCATCATTTAGTTAGTCGGTGTTTGTGAATATCATATATATATATATAGTGGTGTAAGTCACAACTATTTAGTAGTGTCGTTTTTATTCATATTATTCACGTTTTCAAAAAAAAATATTCTGTAACAAATATTTCACTCTTAACTGAATTTCTGCATTCTATTTGAGTATTGCAAGAATGTACTTTTGCATGTCATTACAAAAATTAGTTTACGAGGATACTATTTTAACTGAATTACTCCACTACAAATATATGCCTCTTATATTTATATATCGTTACGTTAATAGTAAATGCTCGTAACTCCGTATCGTGAAGATGGATATTCAAGCCCTTTTAAACCATCATAATAAGGAATTTACAAAGAAATATTGTTAAGAGTAGATACAAACATTTCATGTATAATAAGGTTTTACAAAATTACGTATTTTTTCTCAGTGTGAGGGAGTTAAAATAGTTTTTCTGTCTTTTTTTATCTGAATGGATGCGAAATGGAGTTACGAGGTTTTACAATGAAGTTGACGACATATAGATATAGAGAAAGAGAGAGTTATGAGTTTGTGTGTGTGTGTAATTCCCTCATACTCAGAAGCAGTGTTCTTCAGCGGGCGAGAAGACATACTTTCAACTGTAGAGAAGGACGTCCACAGCCACACACTAGTCCGTCTATGAGTCGCTAGTAAGGAGCGCGCTTGGATCGAGGGTTACAGGCCTATTAGCCCTCCTCACCAACCTCTCTACCGCCTCCATCTACCATCCATTGTTAGGCGCACATAAACGCCAGCTGTCCAGCTGGCCAGTCGAACCCTGGCTGTCGTAAATCAGTCGGTCGAGACCGCGTGCCGCCCCCTTTTAAATTACTGACGAGCTGTTCTATCCTTGGAGGGCGGCACCCTGAGTGTCCCGTCATACCTTTACCCACCTTGACTGCGGTAAGAAATTTGACTTCATCCTCCAGGTTCACTAACATTACTGAACGGTTATTTTCCAGTGATGATTTTATAAGCTACATGGACAAAATATGACAGATGAGATGTTTACCTTTGTACATTCAGAAATGACAGTAAAACTTCCTATGTGTTTCATATTTAGAAACATTTGTAGAATAGTTTTATAGAAATTTTGAATATTTCACTGAAACCAACTTATACTAGAAGTCGAAACACTTGTAGAATAGTTTCATAGAAATTTTTAACATTTTCACTCAAACCTACTTATACTATAAGAAGTGTGGATATATATACTTTCAGCAATGTTGATCTTACATAAATAAAATTATTTTTTTAATGTTTCTGTTGTGTATCTCTTGTTTACTGAGTGTACCAATATTTTACTAAACTTAACAAATGTTTGTGAAATCTTCAAGCGTTGAGATAATAAAAACTTTTAAGATTCATGAACGAACAACATGTAGTTAGGGCTATGGAAGAATATATTTATAAGCCTGGTTTCCAAATATATAAGTTTTGTTTATTTGATCGAGCATATACGAAAATGCAACGAAGAGCTGGTTTCAAACCCCTTTTCTATCTCAAGCAGTAACTAGCTAGGACGAAATACAGGGGAGGAAATATTCGTTAGGACCAAGAAAATAAATTAACTATACGTCTAGTGTAAGATCATACCAAAATATTTTGATTTGCACGTAAAGGTATACTTTATTTATGTCGCGTAATTTTGATGGCTGTATTCGCTGAAAGTGATAATTAGAATTTCATGTAACAGTCGCACACAATCTAACAGAGAAGATAAATATATAGAGTAGTAGCATTTTCAGTTGTTTGTTTGATTTCTACTCGTTAGAATCATCAACAGTCGAAGGTGATTAATAAAGTGGAGTATTTGTATACAGATAGAACGTGCTACGCTGACTATAGAATTGGCTGTAAACTTTGTTTTTAGGTAATAACGCAGTACAGTAGTCTATCATAGTCGTGTTCCAAGGCATACAATATAAGCTCCGACTTATAGGCGCAACTAGAATGGACATTTGAGGAGGGCACAATTCTGTGAATACTGTTATACTCAAGCTACCCCTACCTGTAATCAGTAACGTAGTCAGAATTTATGAATTTCAGACGGGGAAGGAGAGCTATTCTGCGAATATTACAATAGAATACCCACCACATCTTCAAGCGGGTGGTCCGGGTGTCCTACCCCGGGAAAACTTCGGATTTCAAGGTGCAAAATAGTGCTATTTTAGCAGTTTTCATTGCTAAACATTGAATATTCTACTGGTAACAGTATCACTGAATATTCAATATTAAATTAATTGTAATTTTTAAGACCTTGATTGGTTATTTATTTGGGGAGGGGGCCTTCCCCTTAGTTGCGCCTACGCTCCGACTATAACTTCCTACCTTCTGAGTACGTGGCAGTTGTGTTATGCAGACCGAAGTGTATTACTGGACAGTTCGTTACTTACCTCTTGCACATTACTGGCTTGAGAGAGTACCTGCTTCTGCCAGTCTAATGTTCCCCAGACAACTCAATATTGTGTATAGTCACGATCCGCAGTATAAATACGATACACAAAATATTGTTAATTCGACTGACACAAACATCGACAAGTCGTTAGTTTATATACCAGTTGTCCGCAAACAAACGCATAATAAACACGGCATGCTAATTCTGGCTTGAATTGCAGACGAAAATGTTAGCAGGCAAAACGTTGTACGATGACATTTTAAATGCGCAATGTGGCAACATAGCAGTGTAGTTAGTCCGTGTGCTCCACATATATCTTACTACTGCAATTCTGACCTACTTAGTACGGGAGCGGGTTAAATTCCCAAGCAGTCCAAACATAATTATACGTTTACGTTTACTTGAACAAACAAAATAATACCTGGACGTGGAGCGCAAGAGGTGGATTTCATTTCTCCGTGCAGTGTTGCCACATTGTGGACAAGGTCATACAGGCCTGGACACTCGCCTATCTACCAATGTATTTTGCTTGTCCCCTTTGTTGTTTGGCTGTAGTTCGTCAAGTTACCGAGAATTTTGTACGTTTTGGCGCTGTAATCCCGGAAGGTCGGACCCAATCTCCGCCCACTTTTTTTCAATTGTTAACATTATAAAGTAAATAACGATTTCTGGAGCCATGATTTAAAATTGTAAGCGAAGAAAGTATTTCATAAATTGATAAAACAAATACGTCCTGATAAGTTGTTTGTTTTAGTAGGAGGGAAGTGGGCGGAGTTTGAGCTCGACCGCCAGGATTACAGCGCCAAAATGTATAGCATTATCGGTAACTTGGTGAACTACAGCCAAACAACAAGAGGGTCAAGTTTCCAGGCGAGTGTCCAGACCTGTTCTTCTACGACCGTGATTGTGGACATCAAATGTCGTCGTACGACATTTTGTATCTTATACCTTCGTCTCAAATTCAGTCCATGATTCGCGTGGTGGCTTATTATGCGTTTTTTATTGGCATTCTGCGTGTGTGTGTGTGTTCCCTAAAATCTTTTGACACAGTGCACCGAATTTCACCAAACTTTGTAGACGTATAGTACTTAGTAACCTCGCTTAACTTCTTTATTTCGTTTACGCCCTTTTCATTTCATCAAAATGGTGGACATTTTAACGTTTTTCAATAATGGTAGATATCTAAGGAACCCTATTTTAGAATTTCATCAAACTAGGTACACATAAAAAACCTAGTAAGACGAATTTATATGTATGCACTTCGTTCATGCAATATACATATTTTCAAAAAGGTGGCCATTTGTAAAATTTTTAGCGTAGTATGATATCTCCACCTCTGAGGAAATACTTTTCCGAATTTCATTAAACCTAGTAAACACATACCACATATTAAGCTGACTTATTTTAGTGAATTTCAATCATACTATGCTACTTACAAAGCTACCTAATATTAGCGTATTTCGTTCATTCTGCGTATATATTTTAGTAATTTTTAAAAAATCATAAAACGTGGTACACCTATACGACATACAATGTTGACTTAACTATTGTATATTTCATTCATTCTGTGCTCATAATATGACACACCTTATGAAATATTTTCAGGAATTTCATCATAATTAGTACACATATACTACATGCAAAGCTCACGGGATGTTTGTGTATTTCGTTTATCAGGTGTTAATGTTTCACAATGGCGACCATTTCAGATATGTTAGCATAACATTACATATCTGGGGAAATATTTTGCCGAAGCTCATAAACTGGGTACACGAACTTAGTTAGTCGATTTGATTTTTGTGTATTTCGTTCATCGTATGTTCATATTTTGAAAACGGAGGCAATTTTTATATTTTCAGCTTAATATGTCATATCTCAGGAAATATTTGTTCTCAATTTCATTAAATTCAGTACAAATATACAAATTAGTAAGCTAACTTGACTCTTGTATAGTTTCTTCATCCTGTTGTAGATATAAAATGGCGATTCGGAGGCAACAGTGGATTGTGGTGGCGCCATGGTGCCGTTACTCTTTGACCCCTCAAAATTTCCCAAAAATCTCAAAAATGTCCACGTTTTTCCTAAAATTGCCCATTTTTCCTTCAAAATTTGCCGTTTTACCCTAAAAATTTACGGAATTTCTCTGGACACTTTCCCTGAATATTAAAAAATTTCTCAAAATCATGTTATTGATCAAGCAGGCTGAAGTAAGCTGAATTTTGAGCAATAAACAGCCTGAATGAGCAGTTGATTCCTACTACTATCCAAGATGTAGGAGGGATGCAGTTAGGGAGTCGGGCATTTGCAGCAGTCCATCTTTCATTTATATTTTCTCCTGCTCTGTCATTCTTTCAGTCTCCCTGGTCTTATCATTCCACCTCTATTAGGTGAATTCGCATTTACTGTATTATTCTTCCTATATTTAACCATTTAATAGAGTTCCGCCTCTACAATATCATTGCATGTATGCGTCATCACTCCGCCTTTAATATGAGTTGTCCAATTCCAAAACTAGCTATGTTCACTTTTCATAATTTTACAGGAACCACAAAACACTGTCATATCCAAACAATGCAGCTTATAGCATGTGCAGTGGAATAATTGAAAAGATCAGCGTGATTAGTAGAGTTCACCATAGTAAAATAATGACATATCAGTAACTAAATACGTTATTTAGGAAAATATGTTGGACTTAGTTTTGGAACATGAGAGTAGACATGGATAGTAATGGAACAGTATGAATTGGACTTGGAGAGTTTTGATAAGGTAAACATAGTGTACTTTGTTGCACAAGAATATGGATAACAACATTGTAAATGTATTTAATATGAACATATTGTACATAATTCATTGGTAATAAATCAATTACTAATCCATGTTAATTTTAGAATGAGACTTATGTAACCAATGCCCAATTATTGATTTGACATAAGTTAGTCATCTGTACAGAGAAATGTTACTATGATGCCATTTCACAATGAGAGTAGTCTATGTTTAAAACAAGAATAACATGATTACAGAGAAGTGTAATAGTTACCAAAATATGCCGTTTCTGAAATGAGACTTGCATTACTAACATACACTATTGGTGCTTGGACCTACATGAAGAAAGCTATGTCTACACGATGTGTACACTACAAAAGGTTCAATATGTAGGTACTAACAGAAAAGTGTTCCCACAATAGCTGGCTGGACGTCAAACAACAAAATTGCCTTCATAAATGACATAAACGTCCGACATCGGTATATCCTCATCATCAGAAGATAGAATACCATTGTCAGGAACTTCATTATCTAGTGGAAGAAGAATGTTTTTACAAAACTTCAAAATCTCCAAGTTCATCCACTGCTCACCGTAATGCGTTGACAGAAGTGTGTTCACATCCGCTGCTTTCTTTGGATTAGGAGTTACACCCCTCACTTTTGACACTGGATTCAATTTGCTGATGTGTTTTCCACGTTTTGCTATGGTACGAGGTGTTCCTAGATCTGTATAGTATGATGCTTCTACCTGTACATGTCCACATCCCTTACTACCTCTCGTCAATATAAAGTGCTTTGCAGATGCAAATTTGAAGTGCCACGTTTGGGGTTTTCTGACAGCTTCTTCTGTGCATAGTTTCCAATCCATAAATTCCATATCAATATTTGGTTTCAGCACAGTACCAAATTCCCCAAATATCCTGAAATATTCCTGTGGCTCAACAATTGTATCTATCTTCCTAACTTTCCTTTCAATATTTCCGAACACCCTGTCTGGTGGGATAAAATAATGACTGGGAACTGGAAAATGCAACACAATGGCTTCAATATGGCTTGGTGCATCACATAATAACCAATGTAATAACATTGTTATCATGACAGAATTCTTGTTCTGTTCTCCACAGCTATCTGCAAAAATCATAACTCTGCGGATGTTACCAGGAAAGTCATTACTAACTAGTCGATGATGGACACATGATGCAATTTCACTAGACCCTTTTCCTCCGTCTACTTCTGTCCAAGCATAAATAAACGTATTTGCGGGGGTTTGATATGATTGTGAAGCTCCCTGACATATTGTAAAGTTAAACATGTAAAATTGGCGTTTATAATAGGCAATTTGGTCAGTAACTTTGGGTAGCAGTTGGTTCTTCTGACAATCAAAACTATATGTAATTTCGTGGTCATCTTCGTCACGAAGAAGCTGAAAAAATGCTTTGCCACGCTTCTTATGAACCTCTAATTCTACTTCCAGCTGTTGTTTTTCCTTTGCGAACACATGCTTTAATTTTCTCTTTCAGTTCAATAGATTTCGAACACTGATCAGTAGCAGGAGTACCAAAACCTATGTTGTAGTTTTCAACAAACACTTTACGAAAGTATTCATACCGAA
The DNA here is from genome assembly GCA_003012365.1 of Medauroidea extradentata. Lineage (NCBI taxonomy): Eukaryota > Metazoa > Arthropoda > Insecta > Phasmatodea > Phasmatidae > Medauroidea > Medauroidea extradentata. The sequence goes on from PNEQ01073979.1 coordinate 10,403, forward strand.
CCTTTAGATTTTCATCTTCTTGAAGATCGTTGTATGTATCACAAAGTGATTTTATACTAAGCTCACTTCTGAGATACTGTCTTTGGCTGTTACCTCGACAATAGAGAGATTCAATCGGCTGTAATGATTCAATATACTTTTGAACTGACAATAATTTCTCAGCAGATTTGTGGGAGCGGCGGTCACCCCCTCGCCGTTTCTTTGGAGACTGCCCTGCAGTGAGCTGCATTCTACACAGATGTTGAACCCTATACTTTTAAACATTCAAAGTTCCTAGAAAAGTTGATTGACACCCTTTAACTAACGCACTTTCCTTTCCGGCACGAAACGATGGAATGGAATATTCAACTAACGTGCCTCGCGAGGACAGTTTACCTGGTTTTCGGTGGCGTTGCCAATGTGGCACCTTACCTCTTGTGTGTCTCAAAATGAAATGGTCTCTTTCTACTTTGTTGGTGCTCTGGTAGAATCCCTGGTGAAATCTACTAATATCTTGCATCATTAGTTTGCAGCAATTGAAACCTCGAGTTGACCCTTTTCTCATCTGACAACATGTTGGAAGACTAGGAAATCCACTAGATGAATGTATAAAACAAACAATAACAAACAATTTATTAGGGCTTTTACGTACAGCGATTACTACTTGAAAACAAAGTAGCTACCTTAAACGTACGTACCTTTTGCGTTTGTCGATAGCCTTTTTCCAATGTTCTTTAATCTTCCGTTTTTTCCTTGCATGACACGAACCTGTTGGCTTTATTTTTTCATTGGATGCTTGAATATTCGTCTCCAATTTATCACTCTCCATTGCAACCAGCACGAAAACTATGTTTGTTGCTATAATCAGCTTTCCAGAATAATAATGATCATCAACTGTTTGTGCTTGCTAGCAAAAACATGGTAGCCAACTTATGTTAATGATATTATTACACATATTAAAGAAAGAGCTATAAAATTCACTGTTGAAACGAACTGGTAATGTGCTGAACTTGGATAGTTTTGAAACCATACCATACCCAAACATTATAATTGCTATTGAACTTGGATAGTTTTGAAACCAAATGGTGACCTAGGACATGGTCAGTTTTGGAACAGTAGACTTAAAGGACTTAGCCAGTTATGTTGCAGGTTGGAAATTTCAACACACTTTTTAACCATGTTGTAGAGGGTTTTGGAACACAGCAACATATTATGATGTAGCCATAGACGTCACAATTAAAGATAAGTAAACATCTCATTTTTCTATTTTTTGGTCATAGATAGTTTTGGAATTGGACAACTCGTGTATCCCTCTACCTCTGTTCTATCATTCCGACACTACTCTGTTCAATCCACCACTACTCACCACTCTACCATATGTACTGTACATAGTAAAAGACTTGGACCACAATTCCCAGTCAAACCCTGCATCATGCTACATAACATTTACTGTCGAAATACAAGACCCAGTATGATCCGCCCTCATCTCGACCTAGCTTGACCGGACCCCGACATGACCTGTACCGACTTATTCAAACTTTACAATTTAGTGCAAATCCACCCCGACCATATCGAGCCCAATCAATCTTGACAATATAAAATACAGTAAGCACATTAAACACATATTAAAATTATTTAATATATTTGTAAATACTTCTCAAACTATTCATTTAGATAACATAGTCTCAGAAGCTAACCATGTTCCAGGTCATCAATTACAGCACTTACACCATCTTTGAACAACAACTTTTAAAACTTCTGAATTAGAGTTTTGAATATGCGTTTTTCCTCCATCTGCAGTCATCCACCAACATTTGTATACATGATTGAACAATCCTAACACTACTGAACAAATTATTTTCCAAACACTACCTATGACAAAACTGATCAGACTCTCTCAGCCATTCTTCGTTTTCATAGGCTTCAGTACACAAACCATACCAACCCATCAACAACATTCACAACATCAAACTTACACAGTATGCCTATGTCAAGCACACAAAAACCTTTCACTATAGCACCAGCAGTATAATTCCATATCCTTCTTCATAGCCAAGTAATCTCAAACCTAGATTGATTTTAGTTATTTCGTGAACTTTCACCTAATTCATTTTGCAAGCATATAAAATGTATTTTATGCCTTGCTGGTTTAAGACAGCCGATCATGTTTTACACTGCTGATATATGTATTAAATATTTTTCTTCTTGATTTTTGCATGTGAAAGGATATTTGTACTAAAAAAAAATTCCAAAATAAATTCTGCACCGTCTAGTGTTCAGTGTGGCGACAGTGGCGCGTAGCGGCATTCTCTAGAACTTATGTCGATTCTACAGTTTTTTTCTTTGGCTCGGTTCGCGACCTCTTTGCTTTTTCTTGATAGGCTCTGTTCTCTTGTTTTCCCTCTTCTCTTCCCCGCGCTTGCGCAGTTGTTAAGCTCTTGCCAGGCTTAGCTCTTGTGCTAGAGTCGGACCGCTCGGTCACTTCTTCGTTGGTCTAGCTTCTGACAACATGCAAGTCCACTGCTTCACTTTGTACTAGAGAGTTAGGTTGGGAACTTGTTACCTCATGGCATGCAAGGAGGCTGTCGTAATGTGTTTAGTGTTAGTGTGATTGTATTTTTATTATTCCTACATTCCTTTGCGACTGCCACCTTGTAAAACATTTTCCTGGCTTAACGATGTTTGTTTCAGGTATGTTTAGGGTAATGTTCATCTGAATTTTGGTAATTGTGTTTCCTGTTGACGAGCACCGCAATGAATTATTGGTCAAATAGCTTTAATGACTCGGCGTCTCTTTGATAGTATTTGTAAATGTTTTGAATTTTCCCTGATTGGAGATTTGAGAGACCCAGAATGGAACATCATTTTGAAATGTCTTCATTCTCTAGTGTTAACTTAACCCTCCTGATCTTAACTCAGTTAAGAGCGCGCAGGAATTCAATGACGATCAACTATGTATTTATTTATTTTACAATTTATCCAAAGGCAAATAGGTTACTTTAAGTAATTAATAATGTATTTCAATATCAATGACTATCGTCCTCCTATAACAATAACTATTGGATAATTTTAAATGGCTTTTCAAGTTACTACACGATCCAAACAGAGAATTACACTTTTTAGATGAAAACATATCAAACTCTGCATTCTGATAACATACAGCTTCATGTTGCCGAGCATTGTAGTTTTTAGCTAATATCAACTTACAGTAACGACATGAATATTTAATTGCAGCAAGATCCATCTTGAATAAATTACACAGCCGATGTTAACTCTTCAAAGACTGAGGAGCAACTGAGCATTTCCGACCCAGCTGAAGCTCTAAGTACTTACCAGCAGCATGTTTGCCGCACGTTCTGCACATAACACCGCATGTAGCTCGACACACTCTTCGTACTCAACTTTATCCATTCAGAAATTCTGCATACCACTACTCTTCTTGATCATCAAAATATTTATTTTGTATTTCTATTTGTTTTTATGTAGAACTTGCATTTAATTCGTTTTTATTCGTCTAGGACTTACGTATTTTTGAAGTGTTTGCCAAATAATTTCACTGCCATATGTTTAAAAGTAAATCCCTTCGCATACCCTCGCGAACCTTCGTGATTTCATTGCGAACTTTCGCGAACTCTTCGCATCGCTTAGTGGCTCATTGGTGAACTTTCGTGATCCATTCGCATACCTTCGCGACTCAAATATCTAAAGTGATGATGTTTAACGTTCCTAGATGTACATAAACGATTTCAACATTTAATATTTAATTTGAATCCATTTTGAGGAAAGTAGATTTATCAGTTATGCTGGTAACTTGTTCTTAAATTTGCATTACAGTATGTTTTTAATCACTAATAAGTTAGTATGATATGACATTTTAAGATTTATAAAATACGATATTTTAATTGACCCCCCAGTAAACTAAATTTCTGCGGCAACTATAAAAAGGGAAATATTAAGTTTGTCCCGGGTATCACAGGTAACACTACTTAATGGATATATAATGTTAATACGTCGAGCAAATGACTGGAATACTCAATGGTCGATAATCTGAACTACTCATCATAATTCAATTACACTTTTTTATTAAGCTGGGATTTTATTTGTAGACGTCTGTCTATACAGCACTAGGCGGTAGTATGCTTTGCTTTCTATTAATTTTTTTTTTTTTTTTTTTAGAAAAATAAGGGTTTGTAGCCACAAAATCCATAAATAATAAAAACTTAAATTTTTATAATTTGCAATGTGATAATATCCTATTATAATACATTTTCTAAAATACTCGCATTTTTATTTGAAAGTAATTTTTATCCCAAAACGTCTCGCGCAGAGCCTTATGGACGTTAAAATTATTTTCGAATTATGACGAGTAGTTCAGATTTCATCGACGATTGGGTATTCCACTCGTCTGCTCGACATCTTGCCTTTCCATACCCCTTAAAGTTATGTTGTCATAGGAAAATATTATACTTAATTATTTGTCGGGCTGAGTGAAGTTCTAGCGACGAAGGTTGGCCAGCCTGGGCCACCCAGATAGTCTTCCAAGTGGGACAAGTGTATGCTGGACGAGCTGGACGTGTCCTTCTATTTTTTCTCTCTTTCTCACTCGTTAGCATGGAGGGGCTGCAGGGTAGCCCCGCCCACACGAAGACCAAGTTCGTCGTGGAAATATGTTTCCATCAACTTGTGTCAACGCCTTACGTGAAAATAGGCAGCTCTGGTCCTCGGCAGCGTATCTTTGTACGGAGACGTGTCTCATTTAACTGCGCCAATCTGAAGTGTATTATGACTCAACACGTCTATGATTTGCCAGTAAAACACAAAGACAAGTGACAGTTAAAACATATAATCACTGACTTTAAAGCAGAGCTGTAGACGTGTACGTAAGTCACAGAAACCAAATCGGACAAAAATCGTTTCTCCACAAAATTGTAATCCTATACAAACAATCATATGTTTAAATTGAGTGGAATAAGAGTTGTGGTTTTAAATAATATTGTTGTTTTTTAAATGTGTCAGTTAAATGTAGGTGAACATATGGAAACGTAGCGATCTAAAACGGGATTAGCGATGATATATTATTTACCAAACCAAGAGTAGCCTACTTAAGAAAAAGACATGGCCTCCGGTATCGCCACGAGCGGTGATTGGCTGGCTCTGGAGAAAACTAACAAGAGCGTTGTACGAAGTAGAGAGGGAATGCTGTTAACACATTAATAACTTTGACGAGTTTACAGTGATACTGTTAATTTTCTAGGTATCAACTGCCTGGCTAGCGTGGGATATCGTCGTTAACTCACGAATTAACTCGTATCTTGGAAAAAGACCACACATTTTGCATCGGTGATCCATAGCGAGAGCAGGTCTTAGAACCGAACAAGGCTAGTTGGCTTCTAGCGGCGTCATGTTCTGTGACAAATTCTTTGAAATGCAAGTCATGCTTGTGAGTTTTGCAGCACGGCCCTACTCGCCTGAAAAGACTTTTCCTGTGGCGAGGGACAGAAAACTGATATAGTGTTTGATTAAAGTAACATTTTCTCAAATTAAAAAAGTAACGGCCTATGTGTTATTTAGTTTAGTAGTTAGGCACCCAAATGTAAACTCAATTAGTATAATAGATGGCCCTTGTTGATGGTCAGAGGGCCCTTGCATGCACCCCCTTAGGCGTGTTGGAGTAGTAGTTAGAGAGGCCCTAACCAAGTTTATGGTATTCTGTTTCAGTGGTAATTAAAGAGCTGGATAGTAATAATTCCATGAGATACATGGAACAAAACTCAAAGGGCATTCGAGCAATAATTTTAATGTAACTGTAAAATAATTTTCGCCACAAAAATTAAAAATTTCGCTAGAAAATAATGTTTTGCTTTACGCATACCGATAGGTCGAATTAGTAATACAAGTAGGCCTACTCCAAGTCAAAATAATTTTCGTTTTTTTTTTTTCACCATCATCGATTATTACGTAACATAAAACACTATACGTAGCGGGCGTTCTGATAGTGTGCGGTGTACCTCTACAGTTGTCACAAACGCCTTATGAATGTATTTGAAGGAGCCAGTTATGTTGTCAGGACACGAAATTATAAGCAAGTTTTCAAAGTAGCCTCTCTACCAGGCACCGTGTGCTGTTTAATAATTTTTAAATTTCCCAGCACAAATCACCTTAAAGTTTAATGGTAAAACTAGCATTTCATTACAAAATTATAATGAGCTTTATTTTTCAGTACGTATTTTTAAAAAAAATACAGGACACATTTGTTTATAAGTATTATTATTTTAAACATTGGTTCAGTTGCAACAAATTTTTCTCAAATTAAATATTTCACTGCAAGTTAGGTAAACACGACTTTTAAAGGAGAAGAAATACCCCTTAGCTAACAAAATAACAGGAGGGTGTGTTGCCATAGTGATCCAGGTATATTATATAAGACTTTCGGAATAATAAGATTAAACTCATTCATATAGATTGGTATAACTATAGGCCGTTTACGATAAAGTGAGCACTGCGTAAAGTTATCTTTCGGCCGTTTCGCATTTATCTTTACTATATTTAATATGAAATCTTCCATGTAAGTAAAAACCCGGGTAAAATATTCAACACTCTCAAAAGTTAACATATATTGGCCCAATAAAACAAATATTTAAGTAATTAAAAGTTCTGCTGAGTGCTTACTTAATAGTGATCATCCTGTTGACTATTACATGAATTGTTCGTGTTTATTTGGTTACACATCTAATTTAGGGTAAAAGAAAATTGTTTCCACGATCCACAAAGAACAAAAATATTCTTGGTTCACCGTAGCGTCAGATCCTTCCACTCAACTAGGACGATTTACATTTGCGCGTCGCCTTCCAAGTTTGCATGTGTCGTTGAGAAGTCACTCCATTCTCAGTTATTAACTTTCCTTTACCGTCAGTTGTGAGTCTCTATGAGCTTCATCTTTCTACATGCACGTCGCCTAATAACCACACTTCCTTGTGCTTCGAACGCGGGTGTGGCAACCTGGCATTTGTGCTGTATTCTGTCGACATTACTCAGTTCTTGCAGCTTCATATCCACGTCTTGGCGCCGACGTCATACCGCGAGACAAATGAAGCCTCGCCTTATAAGATGTGTGATGAAGATCCATACACTGCACGAATATCTCTCACCCTCATTTGTTGTGTGTGTGCAGAGACGAAACACTCGCGACTTGTCTCCAGTCTCAACCTGCGCTCAATAGCTTGTCTCATGACTCAAGCACACGTTACATTCTGCCCAACATTCGCAAAACAACATTTCAAAATTATAATTATTTCTCGCGCTGAAACTGATATCTGTATTAAGAGATTCTCTAGGTGTATACGTACTTCATGAAAGCCGGAAAACTCTTACGGAAAACGCATAAATGTATTGAATATGTTGGTCTTCATGACATTACACAAAAATTCAAACAATTTTAAACGTTTTTGCAGATGCTATGACGTTGACAAACGACAATAATATCATTAAAAAAACCTTGGCTACCTAGGAATGCTGACACAAAAGAAACGAAATTAATTGCCTGGATTATAAACGTTGACGTTTATGCAGTGTGTTTCTAAATTTTATTATTTATCTGTAAAAACTACTGCGATAAAATTTACATTAAGTTTCAACATTACCTAAATGAATGGTTGTTATATACTGTGTATTGTTCTTGTTCGGTTACTGTTTAAATCATTCTCCAAAATATTTAATAAAACAGAAAAAAACTGACTGTCACCCATGAAGGCTTGCAAGTGACGCAAAAGTTCAATCTTCTAGTCACCAAAAATAATAATGAATTATTATAAAATAGGAATCTTGGCAAGTTCAACTACCTTTGATATGTCGACAACTCAAGTGAGTAGTCAGCTGTATACTTGACCAGGTAGAGCGTTAATTATTGAGTGTTTTAATGAAAGCTTGCGATTACGGCCTAGGGAAAAACATGTGTACCAAACATGGAAGTTATTCACAAATACGGTATTTCTAAATTTTAAATTGACCTCAAATGAACTCGCAACATTTCTAGAACTGTATCATATATATAGACACACACACACAAGTTAAAAGGGGCTTAGCTCGGTTAAGGATATTTAAAACATTCAAGGAACCGGTTAGACAGTTGTTCAGTTATTCTAAATTCTTCCATTAAGGGCACCGCCTAATTGAGCCTTCCAGGCTCAGAAGTGGCGGAGCTATTTGGACAACCTTGAAGCGAACATCAAATGCCACATCGCCACAACGAACCAAGCACTAACTAGCGTGCAAGCATCCTGCCGACCCGTTTTTACTGTGATTAGAGGTACGTGAATTTCGCGGATATATTGTAGGTCAGGTTGAACACCAAAAACATATACTTCAGTGTAATTTCTGTGATTAGACGACGGTTGTCTCGGCTAATATTTGTCTAAAGTAAGCCGGTAGTATATAAGTCTACTCAGAGCGATATCACGTGTTACTCGCTTGCATGGTTGTAACCCAATGGATAACTGACTGTGATCAGCACATGTATAGGACTGAGAAATATAGGATATTTCTTAAATAGAGGGACAAACTCCGCATACGTGTTCCTCACGAAAAACTATGACGAAAATATATTTTGCACTTTTCACCTAAACGCAATATGTTAAGGGAGTAATGGGCCTCTGAACATTGAATTTTAAAACAGTATTTTCCCAAAATATCGGAAGCTAATTGACATAAAAATACAATATTTTCAGCATTGCTTAATGCTATTGGGATCTGCAAACCAACAGAAAATGCTGGTTGAAACCTTCCGCCTTTATGAAAATAGCAGGGGTGCCTACCCTCTAATTGCGTATAACTTTGTTACCGTCCGGATTTTCGAACATCTGAAGATGGTTTATTGAGTAATGTTACCTGTCTAACAAAAAAGGTCCTCTTGTTGTAATAGTCTAGGACTCATAGTTTTCTTTCAAATCACAAATGAAGCTACAGCGATAGAGTTCCTGAAATAATGGTATCGTGAGTTATAAACATGTAGGTAACGTTGAATGTGCACCATCAACAATTCAAGGAACACAACAAAATAAACACATGAACGCACTATTGCCTGTGCTGTATGCTGTGTATCTTAGGTACAAAACACAGGACGTAGGAGCATTCTTAAATGACGATATGCGAGAAAAAGGTAGGTTTGGATGGAAACCTGGCACACGAAAAGGGATAGGTAGAAACTTCACTGAAACCTTGTTCAGAGGCCCATTACTCCCTTAATATTGCGTTTAGGTGAAAAGTGCAAAATATGTTTTCGTCATAGTTTTTCGTGAGGAACACGCAAGCGGAGTTTGTCCCCATATTTAAGAAACATCCTGTATAGACTACTGAAGGATGAATATGCAAAATTCACGTACCTGTAACCATGATACTCTAAGTAGTGACCATATAAGTAATTTTATTGGTACAATATCTGTAGCAGATTTCAATGCACGTTCCTATCTGAGTTTCGCATACATCCGGTTATTACATTTTGAAGTACAGCAGTCCTGCAAGTTTCCGCTTTTAGCTATGTTGGAGGGCTTTGAAACACTGTTTTAAAATTAGTATTTTGTCTTGTCTTAACACTGACATTCCGGCCTTGCCCGAAGAGGATTTTCTATTCGTACACTGGCACAATATGCATATGTGAATAGTTTCGTTCAAGTAGCATTTACTAGCACGCGCGCCTTAATGCCAAGTGCCCCTGTCACTACTGTTTATATGATTATGTTTTTAAGCTTAAAACAGAGTGTATATCACAAATCTGTTTGGCAGATGTGTTAAAAAACGGTTATTCCATTATTGTTAATATTTGCAAGACAATGTTTATACGGTTTCAATTAATATATATGTAAAACAAAAACGTTGTTTCATAACTAGAAAAATTATAGCCAACATGGTGGAAATTATTTTAAACAAAACATCCGAACAGATTTTTTACATAAGTTCTTGTTTAGGCTTAAAATATAACCATCGTGAGAACAGAAGAAACATGGGCGCATAGCCTCAAAGCACACGCACGTAGCGAGCGTTTATTTTAACCCCAATAAAGGGGGTTGTCTTAGAGAGTCGTAAAGTTGGCTCGCACAGCGCTAGGGGCATCCAGAGAAGGGACAAGCGACTGTGTTGTTAGACGAGGCTGAGGGTGCGACGTGGAATAAGTTGCCACACGAGTTAACGATAATGGTCTGTTAGCGCCAAGGAGTGTTTCAACGACTGTAGCTAGGGGTGTCTAATTAGCTGGCGGCTGCTTGGCTGGGAGGAAGTGTCCACGAGTTAAGTGTTGTTCAACCCTCGTCGAGGAATTAGCAGGCGCCGGCTAAGAGCTGTAGGGAGGGGTTGTAGTTTCGTCAAGGGTTGTAAAACGCTCGCTCTTACTGGCTGCAGAGGGCGGTATGAGCGTATCAGCACACAGTTCACGTCCTGACCAAGACGCTGCCACAGACAGAGAACACGACTACACTTCTGCTTGTACAAGACATTTCCTTCTCCGGCAGAACAATGCCGAACTCTTGCAACCCCTAGGCTTTGTCTTGAGGCTGCGTGGATGTTTCCTGGCATGCATCAGCTGCACAGTTCTAATGCACTGCCTGTGTTTTACCGCTATCTACACAAATATTTGATACATTCATATTCGTATAAACTCATAATTATGCTAACTAAAGAGTTGTAGAACGTAAGTGTAATAATGTTTTTATTATGGGATACATAATCAAATTTAACATTACATAAAAAAGAAACGTGTTTCGAAAAACTTACTAGCAATTTAGTACGTTTTATATTGTGACTTTTTTAATTCGCTTTAAAAAATATGCATAACAATCATTAACAAGAAATTTTTACTTAAATAATTTAATTAAATATTGAAAAGCCATAGATAAAGTAATGTTATGTACTCAGGAAGTATGCAAGTAGCATGTTTAATTGGAAATGTTTCATAATGCGGGTTTAAAATATGTAAGTATAATATGGTTAGTCAACAAAGCACACACACATACGCTGATGTTCAGAAACGTTCTGGAAGAGAGGTATGGTTATTTAGCTTTAATTTTGGAATTTCGGAAATCCACAAATCCACACACACAAAGAGCAGCATCAAGCTAAATAAGACAATCGGCAAGGCATCTAAGAAAGCAAGGAAGATTCAGAAAAAAAAATATCTAATGGAGACAAGAAGCGCTAGATTAAGGGTGTTCAGGTAGTATGAAATTATAATTTGTTATATTTGCACTAAATAGTTCTGGTTTTTTGGACGGTACTTGCGAGCACACTTTTCTCTCACGAAACAATTTTCGATCGCTTAGTGATGCGTCGAAGTTAAAATTTGCATGTCACGCTGACATGAAAATAGTAAAATCCAATTCCCTTAATTAAATGAAATCTCTCACTGTGAAATAACCTGCCATGTGCTACGTAATCTGTTATTTATAAACTCAAAACGTAATATTTACAATTTTTTAAAAATAACCGCTAAATTACAGAAAAAATTTGTAAATCCGATATATTTTTTATTAGGGCCTATACAAAGTTATTCTCATTAAGTTTTTCTAATATTTTTTACGAAGCCAAGGGCATGTTATTTCACTGCGAAATATTCTATTAAAGTAAATCACATAGAGGTAGTAAGATATTAAGAGTGGACACCGCTATATTAAGTGATGAGCCACTAAAAAAGGGGTATAATTGACCGACAACATTGCAAACAAAAACATAGAATGTAAGGGTTGGCTACACCACCTAACAGACGTAGTTGGTACGCATGCTCACGACGCACCATGCCTACACTTGAATTAAGATACTATAATATATAAAATCCTACTAAAATACCTTTTAATTTTTTAAACTGCAGTAAATAAATACATTGTGCTACTTATTGCACTTTCTTTTTAATTTGGATAATTTCGGTTTCCTGATTACGGAATATTTTTATAGCATCTTTTTCTTCAGAAATGGTGAAGAATGTAAGATACCATTGTTCTGCGAGAAATTGTGATCCCGTTTATTCACGTGCAGAAAGTGGCGTGCAAATGTTCTACTTTCCCACATATTAGAACTTACTTTAACTTGAAAACCTCTTCGAACACAAGATTGATACTTCAATCATAAAGCGTTAGAATGTCCTAGTGGCTAGTTGAACTAACTTTGCAGTAGGATAAGTAGCTATAACTGTCCGCGCGAAAAGCAGTCTAAAGTTTGTCCCAGCCACTAACAGCGACTTCGCCTGGGCCTTATTTAAAGCTCTGCAAAATTTACGTTATGGGGTAGTTACAGATATCTAAAGGTAAGTGGTTAAGAGAATGAAAAACATATGTTTACCCTGTGCACAACCATTGGTCACGGTGGCGTCAATTACATATTTTCAAAATATTTAACTGAATTTTAATGCAGTTTGAAAGTTTTGGTGGGCAAAGGTTTCGCGAATACGTATTTGGTACCCCAACCTTGAGATTAGTGAGATGATATATGTGAGCTGATATTGTCGAGGAACCTAAGTGGAAAGTGACCTTCATAATCCATTTTACCCCTTTTAAACGGCTACATGTAAATTGCACTAATTCGATCTGCATTGTAGTTTTTGTGTCTCAGAAATGAACGTTCGCATGCAGCATTTAACGGAATTCGAGCCCAGAACTTCCCGGAATGTAGACCAGAACGTCGAAATAATTCATAAAAAATAAAATTTAATTTGAAAAATTAATTTTTCGTGTCCCGGGCTCATAGAGGTTGTACAACACCACGTCTCGATAGGTTACTGTAGAATGAAACTCTTGTTTAAGTTACTTCCCGCTGCTCGTACTTGCTTTTCGGATCGTCTTTCTTAATAGTTTACAAACTTCGTTTTATTATTAATGATCAAGTTATCTTATAACAACTAACATATAATTTTTAAAAACTTACTTAAGCATCACTCTGACGCGAACTCCACCTCAATATCTCTACTGGTTATGTAGATATCACGAGACGGAAAACAAATTTTGTGCTTTTTCACCCTTTTGGGTGTCGAATTTCAAAATATTTTAAATTCACATCTTAGGTATTTGTACGAGAATACAATTGAAGTGCAAATCACGACGCTAGCCCGTTCAGTCGAATCAAAATCGATTACTCATTAAAAAACACGTTCAGTATGAGCACTGCACAGTACTGAGAGTTCGAATTTTCAAAAAATCTTAAAACCGTTTTGCGATCATCTCTGTAATCATGATCCTGAAATAAAGGTTAACTGTATATCTCGACGGGTTCGATATATATCGAGGATTTATCTAAAACACATTCAAGGTCTTTTCACCACCTAAGAGATTGAATTTCGATAAAACCCTTAAGTCACGTTTTAGACTATTTTACTGGTGTTTCTTGAACGTGAAAAAACACGACCATAGCCCTCTGGGTTCAAGCTACATCAACGATTAATTGAAAACACTTTTCACCGTGTTTCACCTCTTTTCACCTCCTTAGGTAACGAATTTCGGAAATTCCTGAAATTACTTTTCAGGTGTTTGAGTAAGCACCAATCTTAAACCAAAATCACGTCACTATATATAAATCTATGGGATCGGTATATATCGATTGTGAATCGAAAACGCATTTTACCCCTTTTTTAAACTTTTTGGGGTCGAATACAGGAAATAGATTTTAATGGTACTTGGGATATTTACAAAAGCATAAATTTAAAGTAAAGAGCACTTCCATATCTCAGTTTCTTCTGTAGATAGAGTATGTAGGGATAATAGGAGAAACATTTAACGAATTTCACCCCCTTAATTAATGAATTTACAAACGTCTTGGAGTCCTGTCATAGAAATTTGTATACGTAATCAATTAAAGTAAAAATCACGACGACAGCCAATTGTGTTTCAAAGATATAGACGATTCATAATAAACACGTTTTGCCCCTTTTTACTGCATGTAAGTCGAATTTCAAAAAACCCTAAAACTGTCTTTGGGTATTTACGTAAACAATATTTTGAAGCGAATACCGACTATTTATACCAAAGGATTAGATGGATATGGGTAGTTAATCGGAAACACATTTAAGACCCTTTCACCGCATTAAATGTTGAATTTCGAAAAGTCCTTAAATTGACTAATATGTATTTTTATTTGTGTCCTATTAAAGTAAAAACGCGATGATAGTCCGTCTGGTTAGAGCTCTATCGACGTTTCTTCTGAAATACATTTCACCCTTTTTTAACCTCTTAGAGGTCGAATTTCGACAAATCCAATCTTAGTGCTCGCCTACGACTTGAAGGGAACCCAGACAAAAAGTTTCACGATTCTATGTTCAGTGGTTTAGGCTGCAGTTTGATATGTCAGTCAGTCAGTGTTCATTTTTATATATAGAGATGTTTACAACTATCATCACGGCAAGCTGGTCTTTCGTAGCATAATTATTGTTAAGTAAAGTCGTGAAAACAGCTCGTCAGTGTCGTCGTTAGGTAATTTTTGTTTGAAAATAGATATTTTTTTCTTGGCATTCAGATAATATTTACTATTTTTAAGCAAAGGTCACGGAAAAACTTATTACGTACTTACACGTGAACTACGAATCTGTTTATAGAAAGCAATGTTGTATCCAATATTGGAATTTAAAAAGTGCTTAGTTTAGTACAAACGTCAAATCGCGACTCTCTTATAAGTCCTTCATTATTGACGACTTTAACAACTGAATTCACATAACTTAAACATTTTCTCAATAATTTGCTGTTGAAAGATTAATTAGCTCTATAGGTAGTAAATCACTGAAAATACTTACAGGTTGATTTATATTACACTAGCTTGTAAAAGATATTTATAATTAAACAAGTCTGCAGTTAACTTTCATCACTCTTTCTAACTAAATTTCCAAGTACTTGCTTATGTTTCGAAACTAAATTTTACTAATCTTACATCTGATTCTATATAATTCTCCACAAACAACAAATAACTGACGCATATGCTTAAAGTTCGGTACGAACGGATGAGTACCGGCGACTTTCTGTAACTAAAACTCCCTTAACTAAAATAAAACGAAAATTAAATACAGAGTTATTTCAGCATTGCATGATTTTCATAATCATTGTTTCACAAAATTGGTTCCTTCCTTTAAGAGTCTTCGTAGCGCCCAGTCGGTGTGATTTACACCTCACCAGTATTTCGCCACTTTTATCGTGCGTCCCGAAGCTTTAGAACGATTTATACTCCATCTCTTGACAGCAATTTGTAACCAGAAAATTCCAACAGCGACGTGCAAGAAGATTCACTTCTAAGGAGAAAAATTTATTCCTTTTTCAGTAAAACTGAATTCAAACTAAACCGTTAAATATTAGAATTACACTTAACTTGGCTGGGCACCACAATATATTTAACTGGTGTATATGTAAACGAAAATATGATTATAATTCGTTTATAGTTAAGAAAACTAAAAATATTTGAAAACAAACAATCGTAAAGTATTCATTTAATGGCGTGAAGAGATGTTGGTCAGCCATAAACAGCAAGTTCATTGATTGAAGACCGATGTATACATGTCAAGAGATTTTGGTCACCCCTTCTTAGCATCTGGGTGTTCAGCGCTGATGAGGGGTGTTATGATTTGAGTATGGAGGAGCGCCGTATTTGGAGGATGGAGGAAGAGGAAGATCTCCGAATTAACCCGCCAATCAGCGACAACGTCAGGCACGATACCCATATCTGAAAGCCCGAGGACCGGCACTGCTGAGAATCGAACCCGGATCGCCTTTGGGGAAGGCTGTGCTCTAGTCACTTCACCAACCACGACCTTTTCCACTGAATATAATTTAGCATGCACGTCGCTATATTTGCTCTAGCTACACCTCTCAGGTTGGCAGTGTCCGATTGTTGCAGATTGGAGTGACGCCACAGACATCTGAATCGTTTCCTCTGCTTGCTTATTCCAGGGCTGCTCTATAATCATCAACTGTCACCCTAGCCGCCATTCAATACAACACAGTCACAGACTAAATAGTAATACAGACGTGAAATGACGTGGCGGCTCGTTTGATATAGGCGAACTTGGCCGCTTATTGGCTGCCCGAGGCTGTAGACTCCAGCCCCGTGTCTGTTTGGCTCCTGCATGTTACTACAGGTTTCCTATTGGCCTGGCTGCCGACTAGCAGAGCAGCTGCCTCACGCTGATTGGCAGTAGGT
>PNEQ01073980.1:0-26526 GCA_003012365.1 Medauroidea extradentata
ATAGATAAATTAATAGTTAACTGAAAATTTATTATATAGCTCAGAAAACAGTGTCACTACCAACCACAACAAACAATGACAAAAGGGGGGATTTGTGACTAAACTCGCGTAGCTTTTACTAACACGCAAATAAAACAACCAAAACCATTGCGGTAGAGCCTCACAAAATGGTCCACGAGAGTAAACCACACAGGTTTCCCGGGAATGCTGAAGGTGTTTTAAATGTGTTGCAAAATAGAGGCGGCAGGTCATGATGCCGATAGTGAGTCAAACCAGCACCCACTAGTCAAAATACAAAAAAAAAAAAAAAAACATGTAGTCAAAATAAAAAAAAACATGTAGTCAAAATACAAAAAAAAACATGTTAACCCCAGAGTAGCCTTAACACTGGACCTACTCAACAACTTATGTCTAACCATAAATACCTAATATAAAGTGTTTGGAGGGGGGGGTAGGCTTCACCTACCAAAATTCAACAGATAATAGAAAATAAATAAATGTCTGGCAAACATAGGTGTTTTTCAAAACAGCTCTTTTAATAAACGAAAGCCTCAGACATTATTAGTCTGCATACAAACATCAAAATTCCATACTAAACCAATCTCGGGAGAGTAAATAAAATAAATCCACAATTAAAACACCTCATTCCTCCGACATAATCTAACAATGAAATCAGGTTAAAATTATTGCCAATTCAGTAGGTATCAGAAGGAATTCTTACATCTCAACGCGGGATTTCAACCATCCTAAGGGTAGCCTAGTGCTCCACTGAATAAAACTACCATAAATATAACCAAAAGGCCCGGCCTTCACCCTCAGAAATACTCCACGAATAGAGAAAAAAAAAAACTCTGACTGAACTTGGATTCTCATTTAAACCTTAACATAAAACTTCCTTAAACGAGCACGCTATCCATTAACTGCAAATATTAGTCCCGTACAAACTTAAAAAAAAAAAACCAGACAACAAGCTTTAAATATAGAAATTTACTATATTGCCATCAATCAACAACATTGCACAATGGTTAAAAATAATTTTAAAATGTGAAAAAGAAAAGCCAGAATTAAATCAAAGTATCCCCTGAACTCCACGTCATGGCGATCTATTAATTACGTTTCCAGAGTTACTCGCACAATGGATTCACCATGTCCCAAGGCACGAGCGAGCCCCTCCGTTCTACCACACTGCCGACTGGATCTTGACTTTCACGAAAAAAACCCGTCGCTACATTCCTTACTGACTACTTAAACTACAAAAAAAAAATAAGGAAACCTAAACGGCACTTGGCTTAGTCCACGTTGCTTGATGTCAGTAGCTGTCCCCCTCAGCTGTGTACGTACCAATCCCGTCGCTCACAACCGCCAGCAATGACCGCCGTTTCGTACACATTTCCCCTCTCCACAGTTCTCTCTCTGTGTGTGGCCTTCCACTGATCACGTGATTCATGTGTGACCTCTTCCTCTCTCTCCACTCGCCCTGCCAAGCCCTTCGCTAAGCGCACTTCCTCTCTCCTTCTATTCTTTCTCTCCCTCTCCTATCGTTACTTCTCTCTCTCCTCCCATCCACCGTTACCTGGCGCATGCCTAGCCTTGCTCCTACATCAGCAGGGAAAAAACCCCACGGCACGCTCTGCCACACATCAGCCCAAAACATGCCCCGACAATGTTAATATCGCCAACTGAGGAACAAAGCCCTCGCTGAGCCAACATCGACATTGCCATGACCGTTCACTAGCCGACGCTGAGACAGGCCTGTCTCACAAAACAAACGACTGAAAAAAAAAAAACAATTAACGTGCTGCATCACATCCAGCAAAACAACCGCACGACTGCAAGCTAAGTTCCGGCCGCGCTCACGACTGTTCCAACCAAACTTCCGACCTAAGTTCCTATCATGACATAAGGACGATATAGGAAAGTTATAGGAAATGTTTTCCGACATTTACTTTGTAATACTTATATGTTTGAAAGTAATATCTAGATGTGTTATAAACTTAGCAGAGCAATACAAGTATGGGTTTAGCGATTGAGTCATACGTAGGTTGTTGCAGTACGTGTATCTGCTCGTGGAGTTATGTGGTCAACAGCTACGGACCATATAAGAAGGGTAGTCCAATTTTAAGACGCCGTGTTTCTTCACTTGTAACGTTCTTTATGAATATTATAGATACCATCACACTATCACAGGAAAATTTTCACTTAGAAAAGCTAATTCTAGCTTCGAACATTAAATACAACCAGCCAGTAGTTCCTTGTACTCAAGATTATGTACTGCATGTATGCGGAGAAGACTCCGTATATGAATACCCTTCGTGGCCGTATTTAGCATGAATATATGGTTGTCACGTACAACTTACTGATCTCTGGCTGTGGAATATTTAAAGGAAAATGTATACTACGTTACTGTGTTGTTATATTTTTGCAGCAACGTATAAAAGTACATGTTATGAGAAACAGTCGCGGTAAGCGTTGCATACACGACATGACATAGTTCTTGCCATGCCGACAGATGGCATTTGTGCAAATGTAAAACATTTATTTCTTGTATGGTCATGTACTGTAAAGCGCACGCTTGATTTTGCTGATTAATTATTCCCACCGTCTCTCAAGCAATATTGATATTGGAGGCATACGGTTCGACATGACCACGTGTTGCGCACGTGTGCCCCATGTCGTTGTCATGAATGATTATTTACAATGTAATGCAGGACAGTCGTACTTCGTGTGGAAGACAAAATTAATGACACTGTAGGGTAAATAGGAGGAATAAGGAAATGGAAAGTAACATTGACATGATTTCCTCTCCACCTGAATAATTTGTAAAAGATCGTGTTGGAAAGAAAAGTTTAATTAATAGCACATTTTTAACAATTAATAACAATTATTTTTTCTTTTCATTAATACATAACACTTAAAGTAATTATGCTATTGTATCATTGTAATATGTATGTCTGTTGCAATCGTTCATACTTCTGTGCAGCATGGAAGAGTTCAGGGATGCTGCCCGTAGTCCAGCTGTGGATGCACATCAATCAGATGAAGAAGACGAACACGTACTGCTAAGTGGTACGGTACGTCAAAGTTTTGGATCCGTTGCCGGTGAGCAGTCAGATGCGTTGACGGAAATGAGGGTGGCCGTGGAAGAAGTCGAAGATTCAACGCAACTGTCACCGGTTGCACAATTCCCTGGTTCGTTCGACTTGTCGCAGATTCGGCAAGATGAAAGTGAACCAAGGCAACCAGATGGAGTGGCTGATGATGCGCCTCGTACACCCCGTGCAACAGTTAATGGTGAAGACGACGAAGGAATGGATGTAGGAAATATTCCTGTGGGTAACCGTGGCATCCGTAGTCAAGGTGGTGTATCGCAACGGAGAAGGGGCGGCGGTGTTATTCAGGTAAGGCGAGGTGTCGGCCGTGGTAGGGTGCGGGGTAACGGAAGAGGACGTGGAAGAGGCCGTGGTAGATGTGCACCTGTAGCACCTGACGTCGTCAATGGTGACACTCGAGGAGACGATGATGTAGCAGAAGAATCAAGTACGTGCGGGCGGAGGAAGAAAATAGCGTGTTTTTTTCTCACTCTTGCACCACGATGTCAGAAGAGAATTTATAGAGAAATTCGAGGACGACGACATCCAAGAATACGCCGTAGGGTTAGAGAAGTTTAGTACTGGCCAATAGACGGCATCGGGGCACCATCTCCATTGTTTCATTAGGTTCAAGGAGACTGCAAAGAAATTTCTTGATGAAATGCGATTATTGGTAAGAGCAGCTGTTGGAGAGGGAGTACACATCGATGTACAAACGTGCGAATCCCCTCGCAATACTATCAAATACCTTTCAAAAGAGGATGACGCAGTACTGTTCAAGAACATATGTGAGCAAAATTTTCATTTCGCATGTAGGAGCCGCAAGTGGTCTTCAAGGGTATCTTCTTTTTCGTACGCAGACCCGTTCCTGTTGCAGCACGCCAACTCAGCCAATTTGTTGAAAAAACTTCATCAAGAAATAAAAAATTCACAAAACAAAAAACGTACACTGCATGAAATAGCTACTTCACCTGACGGTTGGCCTATGGATATTGTGATGTGGTTCAATAGCAATAAGGTTCGACAAGTAGAACGTAGGCATCACTTGTTATTGTACGGAGAGAATGCATCAGATGGGATGGCGTTTGTGAGAACGAAATTGTTCGGCCTAAATTTAAGTGATGTGTACATACCGTCTTCATGTAACTCGTACGCTTTTGAAGAGCTGGACAACGCACAACATAACTTCGTATTGTTCGATAGTTTTGAGCCCAGTCAATACGAACAACTTATGCATATAATGAAGAGACTGCTGTCAGGACAAGAGTTTCCGACGGACGTAAAGTACGATAATTTGCGTCGTATCAAATTTGAAGGTCTTGTCATTATTGTGTCTTACAAAGAGTTTGTGCCATTAGTTGCCGCTGTTATGAAGTCACGGTTGCACATCGTACATTGTTATGAACCAATGGCGAATGGAGGAGAGGTGTTTATAGATGGTGGTTTTGTACATGACCAAGACTTAGACGACGAATTTTTGGAAGATAGGTTCCAACACTATCAAGATGCCGATGAGCGATCTGTGCAACTTTCGAGCGACACAGACATGATGCTGGACGACACGTGAACACATAGTAATTGGCATGAAATTAAGTACAACACATGTACACGAGTAAACACGTTAGGGTTTTGTGTCCACCTGTAAGAAGATTTAGAATGTACGCCAAATGAATATTGAGCGCACGTACCCGAAAACTGATGAATTGCAATATGCGGTTATCTTTTCAATGAAATTACTCCTTCAGGACATGCTAACATAAAAAACTTGACCCCGCATCTCTGCCATACTATTTCAGCTATATGTAAAAACATCATAATCATCTAAATAGTCAAGGTTGCACACAGTGTTTAAAAGATAACGTGTTGCACTTCTGTTACATTTGCTGTTCTTTTGTATGTAGTAGTCTTCGTACATATCGGTACAGTCAAGTTAAGCTTCCATAATTATGCTCGATTGATGAATACCGCGACAGCGGTCATAAGTAGGAGCATATAATAAAATGGAGCGTCTTTATATATGACCGTAACAAGTGTTACATGGTCACTGTATGCATAATAGCGAGCGTGTAATGGTAACTGTTACAAATTAATTATTACCAGGCATAACAACAAATATTTATTTACTAGGTGTAACATGGTTCCGGCAGTAAAGATATACACCTTGTACAGTAAATGTTGCCTTCGAGTCTCCATTTTGTTGGTAATTTTTAATTATGATTGACAATATTGTTTGTAGCCGGTCATTTTGCATGTGTTATCTAACTATTTTTCTTTCATTGTACCAATGAAGTCCCTCTTATTCCAATACTTTCAGTACCATTCTTATGTGAGCCACAAGTAGTCGCAACATAAGTACCCGTCAAATTTACGTAATGCAACTTACCAAACTATAGTCTCTAACTACTACTATACTAACATGAGTGTGCACAGCTTATAAGAGTTACACACTCAAAGGTTGATAATAATGTACGAAGGTAGCAAACACTTTTGCAAGTGGAGAAACTATTCCCTCGACCCCCTTACTAATTTGCAGGACACTGTGATGGTATTGAAAAATAAAAAAATTAAAATAACACGAGTAGGTATACGGAACAATATCTGTATATCATCCGTATATCATGTACTATTCCTACACACTCAGGCGTTAAGAAAATTAAAATAAAACGAGTAGGTATACGGAAGCATATCCCTATATATTCCGTATATCTTCCGTATATCGTATACTATTCTTCCACATTCAAAGGTTAAAATAATGTACGAAGGTAGCAAACGCTTTTGCAAGTGGAGAAACTAATCCCTCGACCCCCTTAATAATTTGCAAGACACTGTGATGGTATTGAAAAAAAATTTCCCAAATATTACCTATGAAGTCAATCCTGTTCCAACACTTTCACTACCATTCTTATGCGAGCCACAAGTGTTGTCAAAATACATCGGTCAGACATTCACCTAACGCCGGTTGCAAAACGTTCGAATATAACTTATTATAGCCTTTTATGACTGTGCACAGCTTATAACAGTTACATATGTAATGCAGGCTTTAAGAAAATTAAAATACCACGAGTAGGTATATGGAACAATATCCGTATGTCAGCCGTATGTCATCCGTATATCATGTACTATTCATACACATCTCAATGGTTGCAAATAATGTACGAAGGTAGCAAACACTTTTGCAAGTGGAGAAACTATTCCCTCGACCCCCTTACTAATTTGCAAAACACTGTGATGAAATGCAGGCTTTAACAAAATTAAAATAACACTAGTAGGTATACGGAACAATATCCGTATATCATCCGTATATCATGTACTATTCCTACATACTCAGGCTTTAAGAAAATTAAAATAAAACGAGTAGGTATACGGAACAATATCCGTATATCATCCGTATATCATGTACTATTCCTACACACTCAGGCTTTAAGAAAATTAAAATAAAACGAGTAGGTATACGGAACAATATCCGTACATCATCCGTATATCTTCCGTATATCGTATACTATTCTTACACATTCAAAGGTTGAAAATAATGTACGAAGGTAGCAAACACTTTTGGAAGTTAATAAACTTTACCAACCTCCCTCCATCATTATTTACAAGACACTGTGATGGTATTGAAAAATAAAAAAATTATAATAACACGAGTAGGTATACGTAACAATATCAGTATGCCACCCGTATGTCATCCGTATATCATGTACTATTTATTCGTACTTATATCTTGTCAATAACTACGTAGGTAGCAAAACTTTCCTAAGTAGACACACCGACTCTAAATTACTTGCAAGACACTGACATTATTTAAGAAAATTATTTTTCTATGTTCCCACTCATCGACTAATATTTACGCAATTATTCAAATTTTCACCCTAACTTATATAAATATAACTCACACACGGATAAACTTATTTTGTAATAATGTACGAAATTATTTACCTACGTACCACTTATATAACTTAATGTAACACAAGTTGTCACGTTACATTAACCTACGTAAGAAATACAGAACTATTTCCGTATTTCTTACGTGAATTCATACATGACTATCTTACAGCGTCCGCGTCCAAATACATTAAGTATCAATAATTAGAACGACAAAAAAATTCGTACCGCCTAAAATATACAAGTTACGAGCAACTTGAGCATTACCAATTATAAAGGTTAATTAGTTACAAATGGGAATAAATATTTCAAGTGCTATTCTATTTCCAGTGAGAAATTACGGCCGTTTGAAATTTGATTACCTTACAGTGTACGGGCTCAGGTAATACTGCTCCGCGCGTACGCTGTAAGGCGCAGGCAACTCGCCAACGAATCTGAACTTATTGCGCGGCAACACATAATTGCGGTAAAATTCAATAACTTCTTCTGGTGCACATGACAACTTGGTTTCTGCTTGCAAATTATGTTTGTAGCACTGACCATAAGACGAACAGACGATAATTTGCTGAGTGGGGTCATATAATGTTGCATCATGCGTACATAGTGTATGATACATCGAATCGCATTCTTCAGTGTATGTTCTTAATACCCCTTTGCTCCAATAAGAATAAGTCACTTTACTCAAGTCAGGCACTGCACTCACATAATGATTGGCGGGATGAAACGTGTTCATGTATACTCAGATATAGACTACGATAGACTAATTGTGGCACCGTTAGTTTTCTACCTGGAAAGGGTTCCGTCGTGTTCTGAATATCCGACTCATTAGTAGCAGTATGCGAGGCATGGCGTCACATGTGGCTTCGTAACAGCGACATCTGCTGCGGCATAGAAATTCGTCTTCGACAGTTGAATTACATCCGTCAACATTGTTGATCAACTCTACACAGCAGTTTCATGTTTATATAGATGACACACCTCAGGAGAACATGACATGTCCGGTACAGTACCCCAAGCGTGCAGTAAAGTCCAGTGCTTAAAGATATATTCTTACTGTTGTCTGTCTGTTTTAATATTGCATCTTATTCCTCACATTATAAACATTATATTGATACTAAGTTTGATTCTTCAGTGTTCTTACTTAATGGAGTATGTTTAATTAAAAACTTCGTATCCCACTCTGCCCCGGCTTCCCCTATAACTTTTGACACTTTTTGTTTTTTTACAAAATAAAATTTAATATTACTAACATCACTATACAGTGCAAGTAGTTAATGTCAAAAACTGTATTGTTTCAGCATTTTGTATCTGTTCTGCTTGAAACGAATGTTGAAAGTTTAATAGAAGTAAAATAATTGTAGTCTGTTCTTAAGTCTCTGGTTGTAGGCAATTACAATACAACATTGATGACTTTGTTTCTGTAGACACTATAAACATTTAAATTTTATTGTTTCTGTACATCGTAAACATTTGAACATTCTATGAGGGGTAATAAAGTTTTACTGTTAACAATTGTTCCGTTATGAATGGTATGATTGTTTTATTGAAACACTTAATCAGTAATGTTATTACTATACAAATTAAAAGTATCCATTATCACAGGGCCTCTGTGTAACGACACTCTGGTGAACCTGGATGAGCATTAAGCACTGGTGTCAGCAAACATGGTTCTAGAGGGTATCCAGAGTCTCCTAGCAAAAAAAAATTATCATTACTATTTTGAATCCAAGGTAAGATTTCTCAAGTCAAATGTATGGTATATTATAACCTACACTAATAATAAACTATTAGCACTGGATCCAGTTATGTAAAGAGATATATGACTCATTACCTAACAACCAAGATGATGGTCCATTTCGAATATAACAGTCTTTCAAAACTATTCTGGCCTGACTGTCCCTCCACAGAAAAGCATCATGCGTTGCACCACCGAATCTTGCATTGATATTAAATTTTTTTTATTCACATCACATATCTGAAAAATACGTGGTTCTTATTAATAGTGCAAGGTTAGTGTTTTTATGTCCTGTAAGTCCCGTTTAACTTTGGAAACTTACCAGCTGCACATTGAGAGAATGAACCCCTTTTCTATTTATGAACAAATTCTCTGGCAGTTCAGGATTCTTAACAGGGGGCGGAACAATCTGCACATGGCTGCAATCAATGACGCCAACCACACCAGGAAAGTTGAATGCTTGCATGAATCTATACAAACACAATATTAAGTGAATGATTAGAATTTCTGCTCTATGTGAAAAATGGAAAAACAAAGCTGTGTTTAATTTTCTATAGGTCTCTACATAAGTTAGTAGTCCATCAGAGCCAATATCAAAAATTATATTGATTCTAGTGGTTAAAATGCTGCCACTACCTCAAAAACAAGAAAACGTAAATTATAATTGCGTAACGCTTAAGCTGGGGGAGGGGCGAATAAAATATCGCTGTTTTACAGGTGTAACACAAATGTGCACTTGCATTGTTTCTGGTTGCCGCTAAGAAGAATTAAATACACAAAAGGCAATGAAAGTTATAGGGGCAAATTAAGACCTGTCAAAATGCTCTGCGTCGGTTAAAATACCAGTTTGTAATATTTAATCAGCCTCCAGTTGTGTGTAAATAACTACAACTGTCGTTCAGGTTATTATTACTAAAATACTTTCACTGCATAATTGGATATCTAATTATAATAATTATGTACTACACAAGTTCTAATGTTGTTTAATAAACTCACTAGGCTGGACCAGTTTTTTTTTTTTATTTTAACAGGATTGGGCTTATATTTTGGACTTATTTTATGAGAAGCCAATTGTCAGTAACTTCAATTGGAACATAACAAAATTCGAGGTTCATTTTGTTATACTGTTACATATTTAATAGCCTTCTAAAGAAAAGTTTCCTATTATAATATTATAATCATTTACAACAGCATGACACATGAAAACAACTCATTCATAAAATTAAAACTGTAAAATATGGCTGAGGTCTACTAACTTTAGTTTGGCTTGTACTTGAGCTCTTTCATCAACTGGGAACTGTATGATGTTGTCCAGCAACAATTAATTTATTGCAATGCTTACTTGTGTCACACTTCTGATGACAGAAGATTGGCTGAGGCCTAGTAAAAAATTTTGCCCAACAGACAGCTGGTAGCTGCCTGAGGCATAAAACCTGAGAGCAGCCAATACCTGTAATAAATTGAAAATTTCAAGTGAGTAAGATTTTCGTCTTAACTAGGGATAGTTATATTGGTTTTTATTTGGCAGTATTTTAAACAAACCATTTCTCCGGTTTATTTTTATTAATTTCCATTACATTCATTCAACATATAAAACAGCAATAAAATGCATCAATATTACAAATTAAAAATAAAGTACAATAGTGCAAATATAAAACATTGTTTTTTGGACATCGTCTAAAAAAGTTACATAAAAACAATATGTTTTTAAAACAAGGTACCTATAACTTATTAACAATAAAACATTAATTAGGATATTCAGAGAACTTAATATCAAACAGTTTATAAGTTCCTTTGAAATGTGAAATTTAATTTTGAATATGGTAATGTCTCGCCAAGGTCTAGTAACGGAATGGCAGCAATGCATAATTTTAGATTTTATGGAGGCTCACCCAGATTTAGTCAAAGAAAAATTCACGCCATTATTAACGTCGGCATTTAAAAAAACTGTATTAGACGCAATTGATGGAATTGCTGAATGCTGACGGTATGGGCCCAACGAAAATCGAGGACAAATGGATAATGGTATGTGTATATTTATTATTATTCAGATTGTTTGTACAAAGAATAGCAATAGTACAGGAAATATAATTAAATCCCCTACAGCAAGCTCAACATTGTGGTAAATTTCAATTATTTACTGTAAATTAAATTGGCTTAGTAAATATTAGGACGTTAAACAAACCATGTACATAGAGTGATACACTCAAATACTCATACTGCACATTAAAACTACAAACTTTTGTTGGTGACGGTATCTAAGTAGCTATATAAATAATGTAATATAAAACTTGATCTTAATGGCTGGAAGCATACAAGGCATATTCTTTGGCTTCATTTATGCGTAACACATGGTATGAATTCTCAATATTCTATACTTCTCAAGCAAATTAGCTTTAGATTGTATGTAACTACATATTCCGACATTAAAAACATCTAGAAATAACCTACATTTTATACAATGCAGTTTCTTGTATACCACAATTCACTAAATTTAGTTTACCTTCTATTACTACACTTTCATGTCATGTATAAATTGTATGAATGACTGTATATTTTGAGTTAAACCTTTGTAAACGCAATAAACATGTCGCTATCAGAATTTTAATGTTCAAAACATTACTAACTCTCAAGAATGATACTTCATTTAAGAAATAACATACTATATTATCTAGCAATATGAATACTTACATACTCATGAACTTAAAACCTAAAATCTTCCAGCAATGTAGCCTAAGTATTTCATAGTATTATCAAGTCTACACTTGTAAACTTTATCTCATAACTAAGCTATATACTCTAAACATTGCATTTCTCTATTTCCAGTTGTCACTGTTGTAATGTTGCAGATGTCAGTGGTATGTAGCCATAAGTAGATAAATTATGTACTAAATATTTTTATTATAATATTACAACTTCCGGTAATATGAACCTATGAATTGCAACTAACAATAAAAATAACAGCAAAGAAAAATATCTAAATTTTTTTGTGTCTAAGTTTATGTTTACAGTATTTATTTCTATGTAGTATGCCAATGCGATTCTGCTGAAATTAAGGTTTCATAATCTTCAATTGTGAATTCAATTTGTAATTTAAAATTAACCATATTGCTAAGTAAATGCTTATATATTACACATGGCATACTTATTACAGCAAAGACAAAAATTTTTGTAAATGAACAATGAGCTGAATAATTATTTAATGGCTCAGTCTGAAGCAACTTATTTTGACCTACCTCAAAATCCTCTCCCAAAATTATTGTTGGGTACATCCAGATTGTTAGTACCAGAGGCGTAGCCAGGATTTTTGTAAAAAGGGGGGGGGGGATATTTGTAGTGGTATTCTAAAATAAATGTTGAATTTTCTACAGGTAAAATTATATTATTTTTTAAAGTGAAAATTTTCTAATTTTTGTAACTAAGGGAAACAATATTATAGTCCATCTCAAGGATGTTATCTAGATTTTGACATTTCTCTTCTGAGAAAGGGGTCTGTAAACAGGATTGCAGAGGTATTGTTTTTCCAAAAAGTTACAATGGTTTAACGGTTAACACAATGAAGCTGTTAGGCACATTTCTCAGAAGAGAAATGCCAAAATTTGTAACACTTACATGAGACAAGCTATATTAAGGAATATAGAGCATGCCTTTAAAACGATAAAAAGTGGGCACAGTTAGGCGGAACTTCCCCGGAAAATTTGTAGTTCTCAAGGTGCACGAGAGTGCTATTTTAGCAGTTTTCGTAACTAAATATTAAATTGTGGCTAAGATGTAGGATATTACACGCATCAGAGCTAGTCTATTTTTAGCTAAAAGTATCTTTATTTTTTTAAAAGTCTCTAACAGTCTCTCTTTTTTTGTAAAATCAGTCTACTTTGTCTCTATTTTTGTACCAAGCTTTGAATAACTAGCAATTTAACTTATTAATTATTGCATTTTATAATTAAAGAATTATTACATTACTGCAAAATCTATCAAAGGCAGTGTAATCTTCCCTATCAACAAATGTATGGAAATATATCTAAGTAAATTTGTTCATGTTACCAAGCTATATTTCAAAGAAATAGCATACACTAAAAGCTTTAGATTATCCTCTGGTTGAGTTCCTGGCTGTAGTATTCATTATTGACAGGCAGTCAGTGTCTCTCAGTTGACACAGTGTGTCGGAGGAAGAGCACATTCCATCCAATAAAAGTAATGATATTTTACAGAAGGAGAGGGTGAGGAAAGTTACATCTTACTCACACCATCAGGGATTTTAGCTCAACTTCATTTAAAAATATTCTTCTGCTAAATTGTTTCAAAAATTCACTAAGCGTTGCCAAAGTGGAGTTTTTTAATTCTTGTTCAGCATTCACAGTTATTATAAGTTATTGAAACTCTCGCTGGCAGAGTATGTAAAGGTGCTGCTGTAAGTAAAACCAAGTCATCTTCGTATGATTGCACAAGTTGCATGTTTTCTGAGGCCGTTAATTTAGTGCCCTTACAACAACTGGTACTTTCAGGGGAAGTAAAAGATAAACTTCCTCAATTACCATAAGTAGAAGTTTTGTGTTTTTTTTTTTTTTTTTTAAGTGTACAAGCACATTATATTGCTGGAGCTAAATATCTTGTGGCAAAATTAATGTTAAACTCAGTGTTTCTAAATCAAGCAATTGGATTCCTCAATCCACTGGGAAGAAAATCTGAAATAAGCTGTCGAAGTATCAAAATCACTATCTATGGATATTCCATGATGAAAAGGAATGCCTACAGTTATAAAATGAACCATCAGAGAGTAAAGCGGCATCATCACATATCGATAGTTACTAGGCTTATTTCATAAGACTGGAAAAATTGGATGGTTCACCAAGATTTCCTCTTATAGCCAAATTAATTAAAAATGCGCTTAGTTTGTCTTATGGTAATGCAGATATTGAACGAGGATTCTCCATCTCAAAAATGTTCTTACAGAAGAAAAAACGCAGATGTCTTGTAGGTCCTTAAACAGCATCCTCATGGTAAAGGACGCATTAAAGTTTTATAACAATAAACCTTATCTGGTTCCTATTACTAAGACTCTATTAACTTTGGGTCAAAATGGTCATAAATAGTACAAGGCTTATCTTGAAGAACAGAGTATCCAGAGAAAAAGGAGCACTGCTGAAGGAAGACGAAATTGTAAAGAAAAAAGAAGAAGAAAGGTTAAAAAAATGCAAGAACTGTGAAGAAAAGTATTGAGGAGATTGAAAGTACACTTTTAGAAAAGAAGAGGAAGCGTGGTAAAACCAGAGAATCTGCAAACTCTTTACTTGATGAAGCCACAGAACGTCTTGGGAAGGCTCTGAAAAAAGGTGACCTTAAGGAAGCTCGAGTTTCTCAATGAATGTTGGAA
Source organism: Medauroidea extradentata (assembly GCA_003012365.1). Taxonomy (NCBI): domain Eukaryota; kingdom Metazoa; phylum Arthropoda; class Insecta; order Phasmatodea; family Phasmatidae; genus Medauroidea; species Medauroidea extradentata. Next base: position 14,081 of record PNEQ01073980.1, read on the forward strand.
GGTTTTATGGCTTTGAAGAAGGAAGAAAGCAAAGAAGATAAAGTTATTCAGACGCTTCCAAAAATTGTTGGAAATAAGATAAGCAATCCCATTACTACGTTCTTTACTGCTCATTCTAATAAGAGTTAAACATTACAACGGCTACTAAGCACAATAAGTTGTCTGTTTCCTTTTTATATTTTTGTTTTAGATAACATGTTTAAATGTTTAGTGAATACTTGTGTTTGATATACTAATGATGGAAAATTTTGCTTAAGTTATATGTTTTATATGGTTGTAAGTATTTGAAATCTTCCTAAAATGTAATGAGTTATGTTTTTGTATGTTCCATGTTCTCAGTGCTTGTGAAATTAAAATTAATAATTATGTCTAATTGTAGCTTAAACTCCACATATTTTTGTTGTGATTCTAAAATAAAATATATTTTCGGTATTTATTAAATTTTCAAGTTAACTAACAAGTCTGTTTCTAAAATTATATTTGCATTATTTCTGGCCTTAACAGGTAAATTGGTAGCAGGATGATTTAAAAATGTGTTAATATTTTCGATTTTCTTGGTGACCGAGGCTTGATTATTTAAGTTTATTTTTTTTCTACAAAGTCTCCTTTTGTAATGGTTTAGTCTATATTATATTTAGGATGGTGTATAAGAACTCGCTCAGTTTTTAAAATGTATAACTTCAAGTATTGTATTTTTTTAGACATGGATCGATTGAAAAAGTGCCGCAAAGGCAGCCAGAATTAGGTGCATCCACAATAGTACAGGTGGTGGCCCTCAAAAAGAGGCCTTAACAACTGTAGAGGAACGTTTAATGGCCTTTAGTTCATGGCACTCTGCACTGGCTTTGAAGAGCTGCTGGAAGGAGAAACAAGAGTGCGAAGAGCTCTTCAACCAGTACCAGATCACGTACAGCCATCATCCACAGAAACAACACTGGCACCAGAACTTCCACCAGCAGCAGGGTCCAGAATAATAGCAAAGCTCACATTGGTGGCAGAGTCCCAACCTGCGATAGAGCGTATAACAGCAGCAGAGCCAATACCAACATCTATTCTAACCACTGCCGCAAATGGTAACATTTTTATACCCGAATTTTATGAGACTGATTTTTTGTACATTCAGCATAGCCCAAATAATACCACTACAACTTCCACCTCTGCTGCCACCGCCACTACTTTTACCTCTACCACCACCACCTTCACTTCCATCCCTACCACATGTCAGTGAACAAAATGCATTGTATACTACCCCTACCACCAAGTCTCGAAGGAGACAGAAAACAGATGCCACCTTTGCGGCATCTTCGGTTGCTTTTCAGGCTGTCGAAGAAAGGAACGTTGCAGCCCGGCAATAAATATCGTCTTCAATAAGTATACTTGCGGCTGCTTCAGAGCAACAAAATGAACATCTTCAGCAACAAATTAAGGCTTCCTATCCAGTTGTCAATGCTTTGAATGCAATAGCTTCTGCAATATTAAATACCACACACAGTAATATTTAAGTCTTCTCTTTATGTTAACATTTATTTTTAAATGCATTGATACCTCAGTAAAATTGTCTTACAACTCTTTAATATATGGGACTGATAATTCAAAATAAATCTCTCATTTTAAGCAATAATGCAGTTTAGAAATTTTATAAACTAAACAAATTGTGCCTCCAGATGGCATAGCCAGAATTATGTAGAGAAAAAAGGTGTAGGGAGGGAGTTGAATCTGAGAATTTTTTAGAGAAGTTGCCTGATAAAAAGGACCAAAGAGTACCCTTTTAAGCGGCAGTGTCATCAGAGATAGGAGAAAACAGTAAAACCTCTGTATAACAAAACCAAAGGGACTGAATATTTTCGTGTTTGCTATACAGAGGTTCTATATAAAGGGGTAATGGTGTTGTATATTTTTTGTGTATGTACTGGTAGTAGGAACAGTAATTATGTTACACTTGTTATTTTGTATAATATCACTATATGAAAGGTATTGCATTAAGTATTTAGATGGAATTTCAGTAGTAAAATATTTAAAATACTGAATTTTTTAAGCTCATAAGTTAAAAATAACAAATATTTGCAGCAACTTTAAAAAAAATACATGTCAAAAAGATTCTTCCACTAGTTCTGTTTTAAACAATTTGGTAGGTATTAACAACTTACAATATCTAATTCTTAATTTGGAAATTTACTTTCTGCACGATTTATAACATTCTGAAACTTATGGATTCATTACTGTTTGTTTAAATAATTTAATACAATACAGATTTTACAAGTTACAAATTCAATTCTATGAAACAAAACACACTTTTAAATAATTTTTTGCATTGATACACCTAAACACTTTTGTTATTAAGGGTCAACATTCCTATAAAAGGCCACAAATGTGTTATAAGGAGTCAATAATGACTTATTTTATATACAAATTGGCCGCGTTCAACATAAACTTTATTATAAAGAGGTTTTTGTTCTTAGGAGTGTTATTTTATCAGTTTTCGTAACTAAATATTAAACATCTACCTTTGTCACTGCATAATTGTGACACCAGGATGCTACCGATACATTGCAGCAATTCGGGACAACATAGACTAGCAAAGCACGAGATTATGTTTACGTAGAACTGAAAGGTGAATCAAATACGAGACACTACTGATTAGCATACTGAAAACTATTGAATAATCAGACTTTTTTATGCAAACACACACAAGTAAATAACTGGTGTTATTTTACCATATTGTCTTACATTTGCATGCTGATATACTTTTAGGGTAAAATTCAAAATAATTAAACTTGAATCTATGCATACATAATAACTCTGTAACTTTGTTTTTTCCAAGAATTTTATACAGACATGTTTAAAAACAAAATTTTATGAATCTATTCCTCACTGCCATCTACATTCATAATTACGTTCATCGAATACATAAACGCAATCGTGCCACTTCAAAATTTTAAGAGTTGTGTACAAAAATAAGAAATACATTTGTAGTGTTATCGTGCAAATGTTTGCATTTATTTTGTCTTACAGCAAAGGAATCGTGTTAAAAAAACGTATGACAAAAAAATACTTTGCAGCTATGGCAAAAAATATATTCTTGCAAGGTTACCAAGTGTAACATACAATATTTGGTGGCGAAATTGTGTTTAAGCAAAATTGTGCTTTCATACTCAACTAAAATAATAACGTTATGTTAAAAGTTACTCGACTAATAAAATAGAGAAAAATATGCTGTTTGTTTCTTCTTTTATAATCTTAATGAATCTTGAGCTGTTAGACATTTGAACAGTTACTTTAACTAGAGACAGTACTGCAATGCTGTAGTCATCAGTTAAGTTTCAATGACACCTATGTGACACGATTTCATCTAGCACTCGTGTACACGAACATATAAAACCTTCGTTGATACACCGTACTTCCCAATCAAGCTCTTACTTATGGTATTCTCAGCTAATTTAGTCAATGGCTACAGTCATCTTGAGAGACGGCCTCAATCAAACACGCGTGTACGCAGTATTGCCTATGCTCTAGGCACTGTCCCGTTGCGCCAAATTGTCTAGTGTGTTGTACACAAAAACGATAGGTCCTAGACAGTTGCAACAAGAGGACCTTTATTGTCACACAGGTCTTACTACACAATACACGATCTTCAAATGTTAAAATATCCTAACGGTGAAAAAGTTGTATGCATTTCGAAGGTGCCTCACCCGTTTATTTTCATTAGGGTGGGAGGTATCCATGTGGGTTTGAAGATCCCAGTAGCGTAAAGTAATGCTGAAAACATGGATTTTTTACGACCCTTCGTGTTCGATATTTTAAGAAAATAGAAATTCGATATTCAGAGGCTCATACTCCCTTAATTTAACGTTTAGCCGAAAAGTGCAAGACATGTTTACTGCTTGATTTTTCACAAGGATTTACCTGCCGGAGTTTGTCTGTGATTTTTGTAAACATCCTGTATAGTTAATACAACCTAAAACTAAGTTGCTGAAGGAATATAAAAGTAGGATATAGAATATTGATAATACATAGCAAGTATTATCCATAACAGAAGCCAAAGAATATGCCTACATCCTTCCAGTCCTTAAGACCAAGTTTTAGCTAACATTATTTATGTAGCTACTTAGACACTGTCACCAACAAAAGTTTGTAGTTTCAATGTGCAGTATGAGTAATTGAGCGTACCACACTACGTACATGATTTATTTATGTCCTGATATTTACTAAGCCAATTTAATTTATAGTACAATAATTGTAGTTGACCACAATGTTGAGCTTGCTCTAAAGGATTTAATAGTATTTCCTGTACAATTGCTATTCTTTGTACAAACAATCAGATAATAAATATACACATACCCTTATCCATCTTTCCTCTGTTTTCATGGGCATATACCATCAGCAGCAGTCAGTTGCGTACAATACCGATTTTTTAATGCCGACGTGAACTGTGGTGTGAATTTTCATGTGACTAATTCTGGGTGAGCCTCCATAAAATCTAAAATTATGTATTGCTGTCGTTCTGTTACTCGTCTTTTGGCGAGACATTTCCGTATTCATAATTAAATTTACGCAAAACTGTTCTCAAAGTCAATAAAAATTTAATGTAAACAAAGTAAGCCAAAAAACCCGCATTCACTAAAGATTACCAAGAATTCCATATTAAACTAATTTTATGGCATATATGACTTTAAACAATCTATTTAAGTTAATACTATTCCACCTGATATTACAAATATCATTTTTAATAGAAATCTGCACATCTCATCATAGTTTTTGTAAGTTGTCAAACATGAGAGCAGACGATAGTGTTCTGTTCGTAGCTGTGAAAAAAGTCGGTATGCCCGAAGATACACGAACGAGATGGCCCTCTTACCGACTGTAACTCTGAATACGGTTTTTGTGTACTAGAAGGAAACAACTTTCACAGTAGGCCGCGGCACAGTTGCTTCATTCCGACTATTGGTTCGTAACCAAGTAACTCAGAATAAGCTCCCTGGTTTTGTGTAAATTATTGTTTTATACTGTTTGCTTCCATTTCAGGCAGTGTGGAGACAAGTCGTCCGACGTAGTTTGGCAGGTGAATGAGAAATGTCTCAATGAAAATGGGGGTCAAAATGATAATGACGCTGCCCCACTTACCACCTCACCGAAGACATACCTTCGACGTCAAACCCGGGAAGTTGGTGTAACTGAAGGCATACAGGCCATCCGAACATTTTTTCAAGAGGGCAAAATTCTGGCTCTCAATGACATGTTCGACTATGTGGAAAGTTCCTGGATGGTCAGAGTTGGTCGTGATAATTTCAGTAACTTCCGTCAGCCACGAAGGCCCAACAACTTTTAAGAGACATTCCACTCCCGTCTCCTAGGTGATATGGGGATACACATCAACACCTGGAGTTTCGTAGAGGTCCAGATCAAGATATCCAACAGGCACATTATTGAAACAAGAACTGTTGCTGATGTACGTCCTGTTCGACTAACAGACTAACAGACTAACACAACGGGAGAATCGGAACACAGTTATGGTTCGAAATGGTTTACAAAAGCTGGTAACTAGGCAATAACGTTTCTTCGATATGTGTCTCACACGGTCGATAGGTTGACGGATTTGTTGGTAAACTCTAGAAACAGACAGGAAGCATAAGGAGAGGAAGAAGGCCATGAACCTGCTCCCCAGCCTGAATTCCAAGAGAGGCCAGACCGAGAAATTGGGGAATACCAGGCAGAGCCCAGAGGAGTACTAATGGTATAAAATACTCCCGGCGAAGAGCAAATGATGCAAACGACGTGCAAGGTTTGTCTGCTAGAAGAATCAACCCATATTGTTGTAGCTTGCGGACACCCAGATGTGTGCCAAAACTGTGCAGACAGTTTACTGGCCTCGAACAGATCTTGTCCGTTCTGTAGGGCAGAGGTAACCCAATTTACGATATATTGATGCATACAACATATGCGTTGCGGAAAATGTATGCACTTTATTTTCCTATTCTAGTCAGCAGTAGCTACGGAAATCGAAACATGCAGAAGGAATGTGAAGATTTCCAATACTTCTTGTATTTACTTTAAGGCCATTGGTCTATACTTTTGCAGACATTGGTCATATATCGAAATCATTTGTATTTGTGTTGTAATGGACAAATGTAAATTAGGATTTGAAAGTAATTGTTTTTTAATGTGTACATTATTGCTTGAGTGTATGTGTGTATACACGTAGGCCTTACGTACCAATCTAAGTCATGTAGGGTTGTTCAAATGTATGCATATAATAAATTACTGGTTTTTGTTGTTAGTTTCAATACAATTGAAACTAATTAATCCTACAGTTATAAGAGTCAATAACCTTTACAATATTATTTCTATAGTCATGGAATTCCCTCTCGCATTTCGGCAATGTTTAATTTTGTATGCTCTAACATTTAGGTGAAATTTGCAGCTATGTTGACTGTATATTGTTCAGAAAGTATGTTTTGGCGTGAGCGTATCACTGTCGGTTCTCTCTGCCCGCCTTTAGCCCCACCACCACAGCACAGCCCGCATCCGGACACCCTTCAGAATTATTCTGAGACCCAATGCTTGTGATACTTAAAAACATTTTCAGTTCAACATTTCTTGAAATCTTGCAATGATTTTTTTTTTCCTATTCTCGAGTGAATATAACTTCGAAATAGCAAAATGTAACTTTGAATAGTTTTAACAGTCCTCAGCAAGCTATATTGCAGATTTTACCACCAAATTAGGTAATAAACAATCATCAACATGGCTGATTCACAAATGCCGTATTTAGTACTAATATAATAAGATGAGTTGGAAAACGTTATTCAGATTAAATGAACGCGAATATGCGTTCGATTGGGCGAAAAGATAAAGTAAAGATTTGCTGGACATTAAATTTCTGAATTAGTTATATATCGACCCACAATTCTCGTCCTTTTAAATTTATTTTCAATAATAATATTCTGCTGTTGTAAGGAACAGGTTTCGAAGTAGGATTTATAGAACTACGAAATAATCTAGTAAAAATTCGGGAGTGGAACCCCAGGTCGGCAGAGCTATTGCATTAAGCTGCCCAGTCTCCACAGTAATCATCGACGATACCTATGTGCTGCAGGCTCTTTACAAATTATTATGAACATAATTTTAGTTAAATTATCCTACATTACCTCCAAAATGATTAATAACTGGGTGTTTCAATTGTTGTTTCACTAGAATAAGCATACCACACGTTCAATGTTTTCATAATAAACCATGTAAACATTAGACCACTCCCCTCAATGGTAAAGATATTTACTATTATTACGTTACATGTGTATCACAATGCACATGTCTAATAAAATTGAAGTGTTATATTAGTGCCGAAATAGACCAACTTAGGGGAAAAAATAGAAAACAAGCTGAAAATTTGCACTTACATAGATTAGACTTTTCTTAGTAACATAATAAAAGTTTCAAACAAAAGCATTTGGAGAACATATTAAACCAATGTACGATATGTTAGAATTACATAATGAAGATGAGTTTTACTAAAATTGTTGTTAGAAAGCAGTACGTTCTACAGACTTCCGGTTTTGACCAGATGTCTTTCTTATGAGGACAAGTGAAATATTGATAAATACACATGGTAATATTATATAGTACAGTCAGGTAAATAAAAGAAAAAAAATCTATCTCAACTTCAAGAACGTTTTCCCCATTATGCATGTATCTCAGTAGATATATTACATTCACAGCGCCGTAAAACTCATGTAGAATACATTCGAACTAATAGGCGGCATAACACACTTAATTTTTAAGTTAATGTAAAGTTGGCTACTTGTGTAGGCAATTAACTGCTACCACAATATCGTGAAAGAGTAACAGCCGCGCTTGGTTCCGTGATGTAGGCACGTACAGGCAAGTTCCATAGTTCAGTGTATAAAAATAGTATTTTTGGAGAACATTTATCAGGAAATAATGTGAAAAAGTCCGCTAATTTGAAGAGCGCGCACTACGAGGCGCCAGTCCAGTGGCTAGAAGGGTGTGTCATTGCACTGCAATCAAGTATCAGGAGGGTATGACGGGAGGGGAGGGCCACACATGTGTGCTTACAGAAAGAAAACACCTACATGCCACCGTACAGCACGTTGTTGTATGCTTGTAGTTAGTTTGTGTGTTTCGTTTTGTTTTGTTTTATTAGTGTAGAGTTGATAGTTGACGGTTGAATGCGCGCCGAATAGCGGTAACGGATTTTGCGAACATTACCAACATGCCACTATGGATATTCACAGACATACTGATATGCAAGTGATGTATAGAGACGCACATTAAACCTTATACATAAACAATGAAAAATGTGGACCATGTAGATGTTCCGAGTTCATCTCCGAAAGGTCGGTCGCAGATTTTTTTGTATGTGGGAGACTTTTCAATTAAAATTTCATTCTGTCAAATTTATAACATATTGACAGGCAGTAAGGTTACGAAATAACACTTTATGCATCAAAATGACACTTTATATCAGAGATGGTGATAATAATTTAACACTATCTACTCGACACAAGATACATTGTAAAGTAGACTGGCAACCTAATTCACTGCACCGAGCCTACCACACTATAATATTTCAGTATAATACTGTAGATGATTTTAATCACAATTACAGATGTGGGATTGATAAGTGATGTTTTGATTGTCCTATAATAACTATTCTTGCAAATAAAGATGAGGGAGTTCCATCACAGGTTGTAGACAGGAAAACTTTTACAATATATTTTAGAAGCACCAAAAACATCGCAACTATTATGATAGCTTGATAAAGCTTATTGTTACAACGGCTGTTGGCTAATGACCAGGGTGGCCATAATATTGTAATTTATTTTAGATTCCAATTAAATTACACAGGAGAATGTGTAGCAATTTTCTGAAAAAAGTATTTAAAGGTGTAAGTGTCATAATATGTGTATAATTACTGTCCTATCGGTAGTTATTGACTATATCAAGGTTACAAATATTTCTAACAAAATTCGTGTATAAAAATTACTATACGGCACTGTTACCCCGAAATGATTCCAGAAGCCATAGTTGAAATATGTACCCTAATATTTATTATATATTAATATTTTTTGTATATCATTGCAGATGCACCCAGAAAAATCTATCGGAGTGATGAAAGCAACTACGACCAAGCTGGAAGGTTGGTTGCTGTAATGCGCCGACAACGGCCAAGAAAACGATACAAAGACATAAGAGTACGAAGCATCCAAGAAGCTTTCTTAGGAGGTGGACTGGGTATTCTAGAATTTCTTTATTCAACAAGTCACTGTGTTGACAAATTGAAAAGAGGTCTGCGTTATGGGACAGTCACAGGAGATAGCAGTAATGCTCAAGATGCACCCACACCTGAGAGTCAGGATGTTGCTTCGCCTTCTGTAGCCGCGTGGGCTGCGGCCCCACCCACACCGGCTTTCAGAATATAGTTGCACCTGCTGTAGCTTGGGAGGCTGTGCTCCCACACACCTGCGGGTCAGGATGTAGTTCGAACTACTATGCTGCACCTGTAGCCGATGACGTCATTGTGGGTTCAGACAATGGCATCTAGAGGCACATATATGCTACATTTCTTTAATGGCTAGTCCAACGCAAGTAGCTGTGTCATGTGGCTACACAATGTGTGAGCATATTTATGATATGTCATGGAACACTGAGTTTGAAACACACTATTCGGTAAGATGCCCGCAATGCCGAGCTATGTCTACAATAATCATTAGAATGATATTGTAAGTAATGTAGTTGTGAAGAGACTGTATTAAATTAAGGTACAATTAAATATTTGAACTTCAGAAATAATATGAATAAGTACTGTGACTCATTAGTAAAAGTTTTATATAGTTAATAATATAAAACATATATGTATAAATATGTATAGACAATTTCAAATATATGACTATCCCAGTTTCTCAATTTTTTGGTCACTTTATTTGTTATAAAATGTTATCGCGATGCTGTTGACTGCTGATATGTCGCAGTGGTGCTTCTCTCATCTGTAACAACATGTTGCATAAGGATAATGTGCTGACACAAACTTAACAAATGTTAGGAAATTATGATTCAAAAAGCTAACTTTCTGGAGCCTATTGATTATTGTTTATGTGTACATGTAAATCAGTTGTTCAGCTTCATGAATTGTGTGAGAGAATATTTTTGCTGCAATTGCATGTACTTCCATTTTTGGACAAAAACTGCACTCACAATAATGTTTTTCTTTTGTATGTGCAGCAGTATGGAATCTATAATGGTAGAAGAACAGTTCTATGAAATGCAATGCAACTCTTTCTAGGGCGGCAGCCAAATAAACAATGAAATGCGAAGCAAAAGAGGAATACTCGTTAGTATATGTTGTCTGTTGTAAGAAGCTAACCAGTCAGTCATGAGATAAATAAACAGAAAATGTAAAGCTCTGGGATAACGGATCAGTGCACCACAGATATAGGCACATTAAAGTTGGGTTTTTCATTTCACAACAAACCATAAAATTGTAGTAATAAGTTTAGTACTGTATGTACCAACCATTATCCGAAGTATAAATAGCATACTAGCATAAAAAGAAAGATGTATAAATCGTTAGTGACGTTCCAACGGTTGACGTCGCACAGCTATGTGTTGAGAGCGTGGAGCATAAAGCAAATTATATATACAAAAAATGCTACATCTAGTGTTTACTGAAGCCACTATGAAGAATAAAAGAGCTAGGCTGTAGAACAAGTAGTAAGGAATAGTATTAGCTGGGACACAGGCCTCGAGATAAAGAAATCTGGTACTGAAATCCCATCATTTCGGTACCGAACATGTGTTATATATATCTGACTTCCACTGTCGTATATAATGAAAACTGTAGTACCATAGTTTCGGGAACTAGCGTGCTTCATTTATTGCCATTGTACTATATTATTCACCACAAAGTGCCGTACTATTCACACATCGTATGAACGTAGCCCGAACTTCGCCGAACACACCCGATCAATGGTAGCTATCTTCCTGGCTAAATGACCGCAGTGACTCGTGCAAAAAGTCACGAGACTGTTTTAATTTAAAGTGCCTTTCCAGTTTACCATTTCCATGTAGTAATTGCTCAAGCACACACATAAAATCTTGTGAAATGAAACTACCGTTTAATTCTTATTTTTCCAGCAAATATGGAAGCACAGGTCGTAGCTGCATAGTGTTTGTAAACATGGTTTTTGCCAAGCCTAAATGTATAATTTTGTTGTTGTGGCAGCGTATTTTAGTGCCGGAACTAGCGTCGACGTCGCATATTTCATAGTCGTAAAATGTAGGAATATTGCAACTTTCATATCTGGGAAATATAACTTTGTGGTTTTTAACGTTTTTGTACAGTCGTCAAACAATGCAGATGTTAAAAACAGTTCAAAAATTAAAAGTTTGTGGTATTATAATTGTATAAGAGATTAAATACTCTCACGTCTGAATGTTCAATGATGAATGATTTATTTCTCTAATCCACAGTATTTGCAGTGTCGGAGAGTTGTTGTTAGATGTGCCAAGTGTGTTTAAATTGGCTAATTTGCATTCTGTACGAATTTTTCGCCAAATTTGGTACTGTAAAAGATAATTTAAAATCAGTGTTACCAGAAATCGTAATGTAGGGGCATATCTACATGTCATGCAGTGCATCATGTCACATGTCGCATGGTATGTCAAGTCATGTGTCATGTAATGTCAGATTATGTCTTATCATGTCACGTCGTCCACCCTGCCGTGTGGTGCCCTCCCTCCATCTTGTTTTTAGCAGTCCCTTGTGAAGTAAGAATTTTTGTTTGAAATAAAAACTATTCCATGAGAATGTACATTAAGAGGTGGTATAATGGTATTATATTTCTCAATCACCATATTGTAGATGGAAAATTATGTGAAATTTTTTAATGTTTGTTGTAATGGGAGCTTACAGTTGGAAGTTTTTTACCTGTAGACAAACGACATTGCTCATGTTTTGCTGATCAAACCTGTGTTGAAAGAGAAAATACGAAAACGAACAAGAAAAAAAAACACAACGCACAAAAAAATAAAAATAACAATCCCAGAGGAATTCCGTCCGTTTATTTTTTTTCGAAAAATAATTATTATATTTGACAAAAATAAATTCTAGACATAGAATTTAGTCGAATTTCTATACAACACCCAGTCACTAAAGACAGACATAAATATATAACCAAGATAGAGTTTGACGTCTTACCGAATTCATCATACCGAGACTACAATCTCATTTAAAACAGATTATAGTAAGAATTTTTGCAGAAGCACAGGGTAGGAGAAAACAAATTAAAGAAAACGAAAATATTTTTATTGTTTTCTCATATATTTATTGTTAAACAGCAAAACTTTTTTTTACAGAATAGTTCATAATTTCTTACGTGACCAAATTTCTAGCCAAAATTACACATCAAATCGGATGAAATACAAAAAAAAAA